>BSBK01010695.1:600000-761996 GCA_027943335.1 Chamaecyparis obtusa
TAGAGATTATTGTGATGTCTACAAATATTTGAAAAATTAAGCGAAGGACTCTATAGGATAAACTTTTGCCCTAGTTTGTTTTCTTTATGGAAGCAAAGTGTGTCATGTCATCCATAAAACACTAAGACATGGAATGAACGTGAATGTAAATGTTGCTATACAGATTTATGATTTTTGTGAATGTGAATGTTGGCTATACAAATTTATAATTAAGAAAATATAATCCTTTTCAGACGATTGCAATGAATTAAAATGCATTTAATAGAGAACTGTACTGGTCAAAAATCTAAAACGCAAGATAGAATTGTAGCTGGGTAAAAGCTGGAATTGTTACTTCTCTGAGGTTACTCGAGATATTCTGCTACAGAAATCATTTTTGGCCACAAATTTTGGTTTGTTTTATTTGCAGTTATCTATTTAATCACAACTGATATTCCATTTCTGCTTCATCAATATGAATATGCAATTCTAGATGATCTTACAAGAACAATGGGCATACTTATGCTTCTATCAGAATATATAATTGACACAGACGAATCAAATTGCTCGGTAACTTTCAACAGTCGAAAAGTAGAATGCCATAGCTTTTAGTTTGTGGGGTTGAGAGGTCTTCCACTCTTAATTTTTAGTTTTACAGTTTTGAGAGGACACAGTTTATGATTTATTCATCCTCATGCACATTGGACAAATTCGTACACCGATGAGTTTGTTGATGGGTGGATATGCAGAATGTGAATTTGTCACATAAGAAACTTGTTGCTAGAAGCCCTTGGGTGTTTGGATCACTACAAAATTCCACTTGTCATTTGTATAAATTTTCTTCTGTCCTCTGAAGACTTTGTATATTCAGTTTTCATACCTAAGGGTGAGTGGAAGCCATTGATGTGATTTGTATATTCAGTTTTCATACCTAAGGGTGAGTGGAAGCCATTTGATGAATATAACGTCATGCTGAAATTATCCAGTTAGGATGGGATCTTCCGATCTTCCTTTCAATAGGGAGTTTTTTATTTATTTTTCCTGAGAACAATTCCTTTTGTCTTTTGAATTCCATTTGATTTTCCCTTTAATCTAGAGTAGACAACTTAATAGTTCTGAACTTTAACTTTGCATTCTTGGGAATTTCAGCATGACGTTATATTCATGATAAATTTAGGATAATTTTTTTTTTATTTGAAATAATAAAAATAAATTACAAAGATAGTTACAGCATGCACAAGGGCTGAGACAAAGAAGCTACAGCCCACTCAGACCAACGTCCCAAAATACCATCACCAAGATTCTTTTGGTCTCTCTTTATGCATGATGATTAGCCATTAGTTGTCACATTCAATCTTATTTCAGATTTCTTAAACATTATTTCAAACATTTTATGATCAGAATTTTAGTATCCAAATTTTAACAATTTTGACACACATTTTGTTATGCGAAATGGTGGAACAAAACATATGTTGAGACTTTTGACTAACATTCCAACTCTAGACCTAATCATATCAATCTAGGAGTAGACATTTCTATTGAAAAAAAAAATCATTTCTGTACATATTACTACTCTTATCGCCAATTGATTTGGATCTACCCCTAAACTCACCTCCATACCTTTCCTCCAATCCCAAAAAAGAAAATAATCCCATGCTAGACCAAAGGAAGCACAAAAAATGAAAATAACCATATTTCCCAATGTTGAATATTTGTCAATAAAACATAAAAATAAATGGAATTGATGTTCTTGGACTTCAGCATAATGATGGAGAAACGTGGAAGTTGTGGTCAATGAAATAATAAGATTGAAATGAATGAATGAATGTGATTCTTAATAACCTCTACAAGGGCAAAGGAGTCTATGTGATGGAGAGCTTAAGTGCTGCAGCACTATGATCCATTTGACAAAGTTTTGTGTTAAAATATTCTGTGTATTGTTGATTCATGATTCATCCACCACCATCAAAGTGTTCTCAGAGCAATAAGATTCAGAAGACCAGATTGAAAGACCAGATTAGAAGAGTTATAATAAACATTGAAATAAATAAATGAACGCTGATTAGTAATAAACTCTACAAGGGCAAAGCAGTGTATGGGACTCAGAGGCAGCCCCGATCTCACAGCACCAAAGTCCTATAAAGAAACTAATCTCATCTGAAAATCAGACCTTCTGCAATGAATTTTAATTACAGTTTTATCTAACCTTGCTTCATCAATCAAGAGATTTAAAATATTCAATTTTAAAAATATATACATAAGTAATATGAATGTAACTATATAATTTTGTAAAGGAAACAAACCTGCAACGTTAGAGAAAGCATTTCTTATCGCGCCACTAATACTAATGGCGTCCCTGTTCTTTGAGCCGTTTAAATGTCAGGCGCGTGGAAAATCAAAATAGCAATAGTAATCTTTAAACCCTGGAAAACCCTTATTTTGTGGAGACAAGCTTTACCGTGGCGGAAAATGTGAGATGGAAGGAGAAACTACTCGAGTGAATGCAGAAAATGAATACTATGGCTCTTATAATTATAACACTAAATTTAACTCGTATAGCTCAAGTCAATAATCCTCATAAGGGGCAGAATATGTCTAGCCATTTATTGTTGGTTACAACTTACAATGCATCTTTTAGTTCATAAATTTTTATTTGGTAAGTCTCATTTAAATAGAGAAAAATATAAGATATGTATATTACATTTATGCACCTTCTATCTATTAAATGAAAATTCATATAGTAATATATATATAATTATTATTGAGATTACATTGTAAATGTATGCATGTAGTTCTTATGCGTATTTAAGTATATAGGTTATCTATTTATATATTCATATTTACATTTTACAAATTCAATATGTTAGATAAATGAAAAATTGTTCATGGGAAAAAACATATCATCTGTGATGCAAGTCTTGTGGTTGAGCTTTCATATTTTGCAATTATAAATATTGGCATATGTGTTGACAATTAAGACAAGGAAGATACAAAATAATAATCATGATAAGTTGGGAAACATATTTCCATAATGATGATTAGAATTATGACATTTTTTGGCTTGTGGTAATCTATTTTAAGTATTTTATAACCAGCATACCTTTATTTTAAAAAATATATGTAAAGTGTGCCGAGAGATATCAATTCAAAAATAATTATTTTTTTATTGGTGAAATGTGAGGATTTTAGCCTAGCCCTTGCTCCAAGTGAGACCGTAATCGAAGGGCATCATCTTCAGCATTAATGGACTATTGATCACTTGGTATTCACCACCATAGACTCTACCACCATGATCATCACCTGCATAAGCGCCACAACCTCAACCACCACATCCACTGCCTCCATAACCACCACAATCGTAGCTTTTGTCACTACCACTATCCTCATAACCTCCACCATCATGTGCATTGCCTTGATAACCACCTCTACCATAGCTGCCATCACTGCCATAGCCACTGTCAATTATTATATCTCCTTCACGTTCCTCTTCTTCCTCCTCTCCTCTATCTCCTTCATCTCTACCTTCTCATGATTCTCTTCTTCCTCCTCTTCTCTTTGTTCTTTATGGAGTTCGAACCGACGCCATTAACAATGCCACTTTTTCAATGTTACACCACAAGGTCAACCCAAATTTAAAAATATTTTTTAAAGATTAGCATAACCTAATTAAAATTTAACATAATCTAATTGAACGTAGCTTAATCTGCATGGATGACTAGACAACATTTTTTTCTCTCTCATAATAATCTCAATAATTGATACTTATAATTCATGTGAAGGGTTACTTAGCTTGGAGGAAAATATAATGTCAATCTATGTTTCTAATGAAACAGATAAATAAACCCATTTGCAAACACTTAAAACATACTTCAAATACTCAAGCAATCTAATCTACAACAATGTACTATCCTAAATTGTAAGCACCTATAATTAGATCCTCAATCAAGCCCCATTTTGGTGTTCTTGAGGTTTCATGTTTGGTATGCTTGATCTAGCCTTCTGCACCTATATTTATAGTTTTCTCTCTACATTCCTGACTTCCAAAACAAAGTTCACTTTTTGATGAGAAGAGGTTGCCCAAGATGACCTCTTCTTGGGAAGAGGTTGCCCAAGCTGACCTCTTCCTTGGTTTTTCCCTGAAATTTAAATTGGGGGCATGTCGCATTGGTTTAGGGGGATTTCCAAATTCTTGTCATCTTCCTTCGAGTTTTGAGCCCTAAAATGTTGTGATAGGTATAAAATCAATCCATCTCTCCTCATTTTGGTAACCACAACCTTGATTTCAAAGCATTCTCAAGATTTGAAGACAAGCATTCAAGATCAAGACTTAATTCAAAGAATTATTCAATCATCCAAAGCATCTTTGAAGGCAAATCTTCTTCATTGTTAAAGCTTCTCCCCAATGATGGCTAAGTAGAGGAGACCTCAATCAAGCAAGAAGATCTTTTTTTCCATCTGCATTCATTCATCAATATATTCTTCAAGGAAAGAGTCAATTAAGTGTAACAACATTGAAGATCTTTGAGGAGTATTTGTAGATCTATACATTTGTGAAGGGCATCCTTGATTCTTCTCTATATTTCAAGATTCAAAGACTACATACAATTACATTCAAGCAACATACGAGCATCTTCATAGACATCACAATCTCAATATCTATTTATGAAGGTATTGTACAATATGAAAAGGAGAAAATGTAAAACGTCTAATTTCTCCAATTCATAAAGCACATTGGTATATGAAACCACCTAAAGGAAAATATGATTGACACCACTTAGCAAGAAGGATGTCAATACAATATCAATGCCTTTGAGGTTTTTGTTCCCTCAATACAAGGACATAAATACACAACAAAACACGTGGAATAATTTACAATAAGTAGTGAAACATAATCTCATTTGATTTATATAATTTAAATAGATGTCAAGAGAATAAAGAGATTATAATACTTGTCATAATCAATTAACAAATGATTATTATTGCATACCTAGGTATCACTACCTTTCTTTTGCATCATGACCACCATGTCCAACACCTGTATCTACACGCATGTCTAAACAACTAGGTGCAATAATTAGATACATGATCATAAATAAACACTTTATTGATATCTTAGAGCTATGTGAATAATTATTGAGAAGATAAATAATTGTATTAAAAAAATTAAGATAAACCCTAAGGGATTGGACCTAAGCCTCGGGGGCTCATCATTGATGGCCTTGCCTATGTTCATGCTTAGAGACTTTGCAGTTTGACTCTTCCCATTCCAAACTATCTATTTATTAAAATCAAGAAAGTGGTATATGTGTGTAGATACAGGTGTTGGACATGGTGGTCATGATGCAAAAGAAAGGTAGTGATATGCATGTATGCAATAATAATCATGTGTTAATTGAGTATGAAAAGTATTATAATCTCTTTATTCTCTTGACATCTATTTACAATTATATAAATCAAATGAGATTATGTTTTGCTACTTTATTGTAAAAAATAAAATTATTCCACGTGTTTTGTTGTGTATTTTTAGTCATTGTATAGAGGGAACCTCGGCGGGGCATTACATGTTCAAAACTGAGAAGGATATCTAGATAAGAAAAATTATTCAATTAGGAAGTGACTTAATTGACCCAAAAAGTAGATTTGGAGAGAAATTAGAGAGGGTTTGAGTGCACCTAGAAATGGAAGAGGAATTATGTTGCTATAGATCTTATTATCTGATAGTTGGGATCCTGCAGGTACCTACAAATGTAGATTTAGGACCTAAAGACTATAACCTAATTCCCTGCCAAATATGAGCTGGATCTGGAGGGTATAGGGTGGGAAATCACCCTATACCTTGGTACAAAATAACAATGGTGTTCTATACTTGGTGTTTTGACTAAATTTTTCAAGGGTCTTTTGAAATGTTTTTATCTTTTTGTATTTTGTCTGATAGCTCTATAACCTGTTCTTGCACACAAAAATGGGGAATAAGGTTGGCTAAAGGTTTTTTTTTCAATAAAACCCATGCTTAAGAATAAACTGTGAAAATGTAATAAAATTTCATAAGGAAAGATGAAATAGAAGCTAGATGTGAATTGTAAATCATGTTATACCTTGATGGAATAATGCTTCTTTGGATATGACCACAAATGTTAATGCAATAGGTTGAATTCCATAAAAACCAAAAAGGAAATCATTAAAGATAAGCCTTGGATGATAGATTTTTTAGTTTTCCATAATGCTTAATGAAGAGGAAGGAAGAATGATTTGAAGACTTGAGGATTTGGATGCTCAATTGTAGAAGAGATCGTGAATTCCGATTGCTTGATTGATCATGAATGCTTAAATATTTGATAGTAAATGCTTGCACTTGATAATGGATAGCAAAATGAGGAAAGATGGGGGGTTTATATACTCAATACATAATTTCACGGATTAAAACTTAGGTAGGCCAACCACATGACCAAATTTCTTGAAAAATACCCCAACATGGGACCCTAGGAAAACTTTGGGCCTAAATCCTCAAGGAAAAAATTCCATTGGTGCCTAGTCCTAGGTATAGGACACCATTGGCATCTTATACCCACCAATCAATTCTCAACTTTAGACAGTGGGTCCTAGAAAGTTAGCATTGTAAGATTTTTAGGTACAACATTATGAGTTTAGGACAGGTCGCGAAGGCCACAAATAAGGACATAGGGCCTAGGTGTTGAAATGAATTATTTGATTGGAGGAAAAATAGAAGAGAAAAGTTATAAATAAGGGTTAACAAGTTAATTTTTGAAGAAAGTGAATCAATATAGGACTTATAATATTAATCTAATAAGATTTAAGAGAGCATGAAATCAACGTGGGAACCCATACATACAAAAATGGGGCTAAAATGAGCACCAAATTAAGGGTGCTTACTTTTCAGGATGGTACATATAGCCCCCACTTTATTGGGAGTTTGAGTCCACCTCATGCTCACGGTAAAGTGAGAGAGAGAGAGAGAGAGAGAGAGAGAGAGAGAGATCTTGGGAAAATTGCAAGGAGATAAAATATCACTAAGTTTAAGGACATAAGCCCCCAAACCAAGGATCTTAGGAGGCAATACTTTCATTAGGACTAATCACTTTGTATTATTGATCCCTAAGGAGGCAATACTTTCATTAGGACTAATCACTTTTAGATCTCTAAGAAGACAATTCTTTTCTTAGGAATGATCCTATTTTATTGATCCCTAAGGAGAAAATGCTTTCCTTAGGAAAAAATATCCTTTTTTGATCCCTATGGAGACAATGCTTTTCATAGGACTGATCCTATAAGCTGCCCCTGAGTACAAAATTTTACAAGCCACCCTCCTGCACAAATTTTTTGAGGTAGAATTGACTAGCATAATGCAACTTTCTATAGTATCAATTCCCCTTCCCTCTTCCTTTGGGATAAGTGGAACTAGCATAATGAAACTTGCTAGCCTTTTCTTCTCCTCCTCTTCTTATCACTTAGCATAAGACAACTTGCTAGATTGTTGGATTCAAGGTCTATCTCTCTTCTTTCCATGCTCTCATAGCTATGCTAGTGGGACGTTAGATTATGGAGTCTTGTCTTATCTTTGATGTGTGTTTTTTCTCTTTTTAGGTGATCACTTGTGCTTTTACAATAGCTTTCTAAGCATGATGCTAGCGATTGAGACATTTTCTTTAGTGAGGTCTCTTCAACTAGTTGACTTAGAATCTTATTAAGCTTTAGGATTTTGTTGTTGTTTTATGTGTCCAAACCAAGGATCTTAGCTTAATACACAGTTATTCACTTTTCAACAACAAAAAACAACAACAACAAAAATTCATGGCTAATGACTTTCTAGACAGTTATTCACTTTTCAACACTCGAATCAACACATACAATCATGGCAATTCTAATGAAACTACCATGATATTTTGTGGTTATCCCAGCTAGCAGTTGTGTTGTGATAAACTAATCAAATTCAAGCATTTTCCCGCAACACATGGGTTTGAGCGATCCATGATAGATTTCTCGGCATACTGATCAATTGTAACAAACTGTAATCATTCTGAGACCATGTCGATCGAGGGTTTTCTATAAAACCCTAATGACTTGTAATTTGAAAGAGGTTGGAAATATTGAACTTAGGTTCAGTAGGTGGAGAAATATATTGTATTATTTATAGGATTCTACTTTTCTGAGAACAAGACCATATGGCTTGTAGTCTAAGGGTGTATATTGTGGCATATTCTTTCTAGGGAATTCTCTCTCACCTTGGCATGTTTATTCTTAATAAATCATGGGGACTATGCACTCGATGCCTTTTACTTTTTGTTAGTCAATGTGTCAAGTGCTAAAATCTTATAGGTGTGTCTCAGTTTGTATATGTAGATGTAATTATTTGATGTTTTCTTAGTTTAAAATTGAGGATGGATTGTATCATCTACATCTTTCTCTCTTGGGATACAAGTCTTAGGAAGCGAGGCCTTTTCTTTCAACCCTTACTCAAATTATTTTTATCTACTTCAAGATAGTATTGAATATCTTGTCCTTTTTTGAAAAGGCTTGCACTTACTTTAGGAGTGAGGTGCTTTAATTTGGACCCTTGCAATGCCTCCCATAGTGGGATATGAATGTGTGAGCCCTATGTCTGAGAATTTTTCTTCTCATTATCCCACCAACAATGAAGGGAACACGGTGCACCATGTTGAGACTGAATGATGACACTAAGCTCTGACCAAAGAGGCAGAGTCTCTGCAAATACCACTTGAAAAATTCTAAGCCTGTCCAACAAAGCTTTGATTTGGTGTTTTTCCCCTCCTTATCTTAGGTTGTTTGTTTGAAGGTGGTCTTCCTTCCTTTTCTCTAAACACCCACCACTACAACACTTCTAGAAATGCCCCTCAACAATTGACATGAGTTGCAAACCAGGGGATCAACAATTTTTCCTAGCACGCCTAGTGGGACTAAGCTAAAATAAGTTTCCAAAGTTAGTGCATGATTTGGGGTTTTTTGTTTGATGCAGTAAGCAATGGTTGAGGTCTAGTTAGGGCATGTACCCAAATTACTACAACTATGTTGATTGGGTTGCTCCTCAACCTTTTCATACGGACCTAGTTCCTAGTGCTTGGGAGATGTTTCTCAATCTTCAGTGCAAGCTAAGGATTATTGAGCTAGAAAAATAGTAGAGTATCCTCTAGAGTTACTTAGCAATACTAGAGGCCTCCTTTGAGGAACCATATTTGGAAGAAGAGCCTTTCATTGAGGACCATGCCACATGTGAAGATGTCCCAAAAGTATCATGTACGATGGGAGATGAGCATGTTTAGAGTGATCTTTTGGAGTTCTCTTTTCAATCCCAAATGTCAAATGCAATTTCATTGTTCGAGGGCGGTCAAGTGGTTTGGTGCTCAAAGTAGAAAAGTGATCAAGATCATTAAACCCTACAACTGATATAATTGAGAAAAGGAGATAGCCTCCCCTTGATATATCAATAGGATAATGGTCTAAGTTTCCTCTTTTTTGAGCTCCCATGTTTCATAGAAGATGATGAGATTTCTACTCTGAAATCTTCAAAGGTTGTGGAGACACCTTCAGAAGAAGTGTCATCATGGGAATCTCTACCTAATCCTTTTAGCAAGCAAGGAGAATCATAAGGTGATGACATGTAGTTCTATGATGAGCTAGAAGCCTTCTGTTCTTCTCTTGATGAATGGACTCTATCAGTTCAGGCAAGCTCATACCCTACACCCTAGGAAGCAGAACCACCAACTGCCCAATCACTAGAACACATCAACACACCTCCTGTGGAAACTCATTTGATGAAGGTTTGTGGATACTCGGTCAAGTATTTTTCAGAATCATTTTCTTGTCATTCCATTTAGGTCATGCTCATGTTAGAGCATGAAAAGATTCTTATAAAAGAAGTTGAGATAATGTCTTATGTGATGTCAGAGGAAGTACCCAAGTTGAGCCATATTTTTTTCACCTTTGACATATCACACCCAAGAAGGGTAATACCCACATTACCTTTCTTTTGTCACAATTTTTTGGAGTCGTTGATTAAAAAGAAAAAATTAGGCCATAGGGGTGGCTATTTCCCAAGTCTAGTAAATGACTTCTTGTAAATCCTTTTTCTATTAGTAGTGTAAATAGTTAGGCTTTTCTTTGGTGTGTGTGTTTTCGTTTCAATAAGCTTTATTGCGTAAGGACACAATTTTGGCATTTACTATATAGTTCTTAGTCCCCTTTTAGTTATAGTAGGTATTTCATGATTATCATCGGTGATTGTCATTTTTCCCAAATTTTAGCGGTGATATTTATTTTTATATTGCACTAACCCCTTTTTTGTTTGTTAAGAGAAAGCATGCCAATGTAACAAGATTTTCTCATTTTCATGGATGTTCTTAGAAAGGTACTCTCTTCCTCATTAGCATTATATGTATGATAATGGATCCCCATGTTATGATATCTCAATTCTTTACAATCAAATATTAAGACTCATTTTAAGATTTTAAGGAATTGAACACTTCAAAGCAATAAATGATAAGAGAATCATATGTAGACACTAAGATAAATCAATCAACATTCACATATTATATTTATTAGTAGTATCTTTGTACATTTCAAAAAAATTACAAAATTCTTCTTCATCATTTACATTTTTTTATCATAAGATTTTTAAGAAAGAAACACATTTTTCAAGGAATAGGTCAAACATCTCCAGAGCTAGGGTTGTCATCTCATTAGTCTTCTCCTCCCACCTAGTTCCCTTCCAAGTTGGAATATTCCTCTCTTCTTGACCTAGTAGGTGAATCCCAAGCTTGCTCGAACATAGCCCTCGAATAGAATTCCTCTATCACCTCCTCAAACATTTGTACCTTAGGGTCAAGGTATTTCTTTAGAAATTCTACCCCATGTCGTGCGTAGAAATGATGGATGTTAAGGGGCCAGTAGTGGAAATTCATAAAAATTGGAATGAATGATACCTCCACCTTTGTCTCCAAGTAAATATTTAGTTGAGTTACTAGTGGAAAGCCAACACCATCCCAAGCCACAACAAGCACCTCTAGCTATGAGCCCTCTGCACATAATTTTTCCAAACAACCCCACTGTCAAGAAAACAATCACATTCATGTTCTTGGCATACACAACATGTCATCATATCATCTCTATAATTTGCACAATTTTCCTTTACAATCATTTCATCAAATCACCACAACAACTCAAGCTTATATACCCAATTACAAAAATAATAACTTAACCGGTTATCCATAAGAACATAAAATGAAAAGTGTGAGATGTCATCTAAAACCATTACCAAATATTCATGCTAACCTCAAGAAATATCATGAATACCTTATACCATATTAGCTTAACCAAATAGAAGTACTAAACTGATCGTCGATCTTTTAGGATCTCTGATCGATCCAACATCTGATTGTCACTATTCTTCACTCTTTACTGTAAACCTGATACTCAAATCTTCAAATTAACTCAAGAAAATAATAACATAAATAGGTGTGATCTTGGAATAATATAGTGTGTGCTAAGGGAAGCACCTTCATAGGATTAGTATTACAAATAAATGAATAAATCAACTAAACTACCACAAAGAGTAAGCTATTTAAGCAAATAATTAACATTTAAGCACTATATGGACCTAAAACGAGAATGAATGGTAAGTAAACTAAAAGTTCAATTCCAAATGAAATTAAGCCTTGATTAGTTCTAATATTTGTCATTCTAGCTATAAATTGCAAGAGGTTTGATGCTATTCTCAAATTTTTGGATGAATATTGATTGAATTATGTCTTGCTTTTATAGATTTTGGCAAGGGTAGGGGGTGTGGTTGATTTGATCATGATTAGGTGAGGATTAAGTCCATGGTTCCACCTTTGGAGACCATTTAAATATTTTGTCCTCAAAGCTTGGGACCAAAGGACAAAATGAGTGGACAAGATGCATTCTCCAAGTGAGTGATTGAGATTCTATTTAAGCTTGATCCATGTGAGCTCAATCCTTAAATCCTATTGGTTGATGAATTTTCCTCCCATTTGGTGGTTGAGGGAAAATAGGATTTAATTAATTGAATTTAATTAAAATCTTTAGCCATGTGTACCCTTTGAATGTGTTGATTTGATTTAATATGAACTATGTAATTAATTAGATTAATTACACAATTGATTGATTTATCATGCTTTATTTGATTTAAGTTGAATTTACGACTTTTGATTTTTAATTAAATTGAATTAAATATTGATTTGAATTTTGATTCGATAATAGCTCGATTTGATTTAATTGCTTTGATTTTTGCCTTAGTTATTCACTTTATTTATCTTGTCCAATTTTAGGTGATTACAAATTTGAGTCGACATGCGAAGCATGTCAATTCAAAGAATGTTCTGATCATCCTTCATATAAAGTCCTGATTTCGTTGATGTAAAGTTTTGATTCTGTTGATGGTCGATTTTGATGCTAGGTATAAGATGTAGATTCTGATGAAGTTTGATTGATTTGATGTCCTAATGGTCAATTTGATGATGAATTATCTGATATGGAACCTGTTTCGATCTGATTTGATGTTTGATGCCCCTTTCGATTGATAAGCAATTTTTTTTTTAATAAAAGATTATGTTTTGATTTGATGGTCACGTCCCTAATTTGATGATTAAGATGCCAATCTTGATTGTCCAAGTGTATGCCCCCTCGGCAATGAAATGAAATATGATAATTTTTTGAAAAATATGATGGTTTAGATCAGCTTTGCGTTAATTAGGTCAGTTTGTAATGAATTTTGATTTCATTTTCGATAATCAATTTGCATTCATTTGATGACAAATGCCCCTGAGGTGGCATAATTGGTGTAAAATTTGGGTCCCTGGTCATCAATCAGTCGATTAGCTGAGATAACAAACTTGATTTGGTAGCAAGTTGTAGGATGTCAGTTTGAGTCAATTTGTTTTGAATTTTTGATTGTCAATCTTGATTTAGATGATGGATGATGATAAATTTTCCATCCTCTTTGAATAGAATTAGGAAAATTGATTGTGGTTTGATAATTTTTAAATGTTTGATTAACTTAGGATGATTCAAAAGATAATGTTTTCAAATACTGATGTGAATTAAACTTTCTTTTTGCAGGCCAAGCTTAATTCACTCTCCATTAGAGGCTTATATCCCTTACCGTTTCAGATCATCGATGACCTCAGTGGTCCAGATCGTCGGTTCATCGGCAGATCCAGTCTTGATTTTTGCCTTAGTTATTCACTTGATTTATCTTATCCAATTTTAGGTGATTACAAATAGTATATATCTTGTAGAATCACCCTCTAGCTTTGCAACTCAAAATTCATTTGTACCTATCCATACTGATCCTTTTATCGAACCTTGTACACTATCATGTTCTACCATACTTAGCCAAATATTCAATCTAACCTTCGGTAATGCCAAAATCTATTAAGTGACCATAATAGATATGTGTATTTTCCATCAATGACAACATACAATCTATTCATAGTAGTGTCTCTTGCCAATAATCTCCCCCTTTGAAATTGGTGGAAATACTTAGTGAAAAATATCTAAGTGTCCAAACAAAAATTCCAATCTTCAAAAGGTATCTCCCTAATCTCTCCCTGAGTTAAATATCTCATTTTTCACTCCTTGTCTCTTCGCCTTTGATATCAATGGCAAAGGTTGGGACCCTATTCAAAATTTTACTACCAAAATCATACATCATCTATCTGTATACATAAGTATGTAAAATATGCTTACAAGAGTTTAAATATATCTAAGAAATTGTTTCTCGGATCTGAAAAATATGTATCCCAACTCTTCTTTATACTCTCAACAATCTCAATTTGAGCACAAATGGTGCAGGCCAACTTATCATCTTCAACCAAATCAGGTGCATCTGGAGAGTAATGTGTTACTTCTACCTCCCCCAAACCTCTTAACAAAATGTCAAGCTTAGGAATAATTAAACTTGTCAATTTGGTGATCCTTCCATTTACTCTTTCTTTTTTAGTGGCAAGCATTTTGATTTTATTATTTAAGGATGTCACTTGTGTTGCATGAACTAAGGCTAACTCCTTCAGAGGATCATATGCTTGTGATATTTCTGATAACTTATTTTCCTTGTCCTTAATAATATTATCTACATCAAAATTAACACACTTAGGATATGCAATCTAGGATTTGTAGATTTTACCTCCTAAAAATGCATCCTTTAGTTTTTGAATGAAAATTCTCAATGAAGTCTTATCCTTGGTAATTATGATGTTCATCTGGTTGAATCTCTTAGTATTGAATTCATTTTGAACTTTTATCATTGCAGATTTTTCTAAGGATTCAAAATGAGTGTCAACTGCATCCAACAATCCTTCAATCTGATTTGATGTACACTCATTTTGATCAAATTTGTAAATTGGCATGATCTTTCCCAAAACTTCTATTTCCCTAGTCAACAATCTATTGTCCTTCTCATGGGTCCTCAAAATTCTTTCTCTTTCTTTGGCCCAAGCTACCAAAGAAAGCCCCATAAACTGAGCCAAACTAAGAGTTTCCAATTCAGTTGGACCTTTTATAATCTACATTTCCTCCATTTTAGTGATGTCTCCTTCCACAAATTTAGGCACTTCCTCCAAAGTGTCTCTTGCCTCCTCAACTTTCACTTCCTGAACTCTCTCATGAGTTTGTAGATCCCATTGAGTATTTTTCTTATCTTACTTCATCTTCCCTCTTACTATCATCATGTATTATCTCTACCTCAAATTCTCCTTTATTTGATTCCTCATTTATTACCTTTGATTTTTCATCTACACTGTCTCTTTCTGCCTCTTCTTTCTTCTTCTCACCAAGAACATAGTCATCTTCTATCATAGTCATCTTGATATTTGGAACTCTGAGTATATCTTCCTCATCATCATTCACAGTTGAAAGTGTAATTGGTACAGCAAAGATAAAGACATATGGCTCCACATTTATTGTTTGAAAACCAACATCCATTGTGTCTACATGTGTCTCTTCCCTATCCTCTTTTGATGTTGTATCATATTGATTATTCAACTTAATTCTTCATATTACTTCTTCGGTCTCTTCAACAACTTCATCTATTTTCCCACTCATGAGCATATTCACCCTTGTTTTTCTCATCAATTATTTCTTATCTTCATCAAGGATTATGTTCAATTCATCTATTGCAATAACTGGACATAGTCTGGTTATGGCTCCTTATCTAATCCTCTTGTCTTCTTCTAATGCAGTCAATCTTCTCGCCCTGTGTTTATCAAATTGATCATCAAGGATGTCCCCTTTGATCTCAACTAAGGCTATGTTGTACTTATTCAAATACACTATGAATCCATCTTCTAATTTTATTTTCTCTTCCTCGTCATATCTATGATAATATCTATTGAATTGAACCAAAATTCCATGCACAGTCATATTCTTCAACACGTCATTCACTGTAAATTATGGTTTACCAGTAAATAATTCCTTAGGTACTTTACCACTTACCACTCTTGTTGCATTGGCTCCTTCAGTCCTCAATTTATTCACTGTGTCTATTAGGAATAGCAATCCACCAATACAACTGAGAAGGGGGTGAATCAATTGTATGACAAATTATTAAACTTTAAACTTTGAATAGTAGTAATATCAAATCCAATGAACAAAATGAAATGCCAACACAATAACACAATATTTTTTGTCAAGGAAACTTTGTTAAAGGTAAAACCCTGGTGGGAATTAACACCCACTAATGATGTACTGAGAGTATAGTATCCTTGTTAGAAGATCTAGCCCTATTAGGAGCTTATTAAAACATTATAGTACATAGTCCATTTTAGAGGACAAACCCTGTTAGGAGTCAAGAGAAAGAAAGGTAGGCTCACTGCCCAAAGAAGGTTATGTCCACCTTCAAAACTCACTGTTCGCAACACAATTGTATATGAAGAAATACACAATATTTTGAATTGTCTGATAGAAACTATCTTTGCTTGATCAGTTCCAATGAAGTATATAATTTATCCTCTACTCTACATCTTGCAGACTCAAGCTCACAGCTTCCACAATCCTCTTTTACATTACATACAATATACCATTATATCTTTTCAAAAGAAAAGATCTTACATATATACCTTTTTACAAAATAAACCATCAGGTCATCCAACTGGGATTTCCTAATATAAAGATAATTACATAACTCCTTGCTAAGATAAACATAGTATCTACAACAAGTATAAAACAATTACAATTCAATAATTAAGGACCGAAATCCATAAATCATGTTCGCCATTCATGAAACACACTACAACTCTTAAGCTGGCTTCCAAATAGGTCTTCTCAAGAATACACGCAACAGCTGATGTCATCCTTCTTTCCGTATCTTGCACAAATCATCAAAAATTCTTATGCACCCTATCTGTCATCCCTTAATCTCACATACACTGAATCCTCATCGCCTATAAGATATACCCAAAACTCAGAGACTTACTCTGTCAACTTCCACTGTCACTGTCCAGTAACCAGTCTTCACTAAATTTTTTGTAACTCGGCCAATATGCAATATTACATCATGCAATATTAGATATAAGATCATAATACCTTCTTGTACACATAACTGACTTCACACGATCTAAAACATCTATACAGTATCCGTACACTATCATAACTAGCATGTTTTCTTTACAGAAACATATGTTGACATCAGTGACAAAACATGAATGACAACAACAGTAACTCCAACATCATTCAACATAGTGATTAAACATATTAAATGTATCCAACAATCTCCCCAATGCATTAGCAATATCCATCAGTGTCATCTAAACCATTGGCTTCATCTCTTTCATCATCCTTGGTCCTTTCATGTGTCCTTTTTCTCTTTGATTTGAGTATTTTTCTTGTGAATTCAGAGACTACCTTCGGTTTGGCTTATTTAGGCTTAGTAGCCTTCAATGTAGGAGTCTTAATCTCTGATTTAACTATTTTCTTCTTCTCATATGGACTGGCCAATGTTTTTACTGATCTTCTAGTAGATATTCTCCAAGATGGTGATATGATAGGTATGTAGGGTGGAGGTGCATCATCATCCACATTAATAGGTTTTTTTGCTTCCAATTTCTTCCTTTCTTCCTCTTCATACTTCCTCCTTACTTCATCCATCTGTTCCTTGGTGAATCTTGTTACAACCTTCAATACTTCTTTTGTGATCTTATAAGGTTTGTCTAGCCAAATAAACTGATCATGTATCCTTCTGAGAACAAATCTTATCCATTCTAGTTCATAAAAGGTGTGGAACTTCATAACATGAGCTATCTTTATACTCTCCAACACTTTGAATTCATCTTTCAATTTTTCCTTTTCACACTAGGATTCATACATATGATGTATAGAGTACTGACCTAGTTCCTCAATGTTGAAGTGAATGTATGCCCTAATGTCATCAGCATGCAATAATCTATAAGGTACATAATAAAATACACTAGAAGGGTTATCTTCCATAGATTTATATGGGTTTTTCTTAAATTTAGGGTGTGTCTTATCCTTAACATCAATTAACATAGGTGTATCCATAGTTTCTGATTCAATTCACCAAGTTGCAGAGTGATAAATACCTTTTTATGACAATGGAAAGGGTTTTGAATTTAATCTCAAAAAATGCTCACAATCTCTACTCAAATCACTTCAAATCTCTCTGCAAGCTTGTTCTTCAAATAACATGGTGTTGAATGATGTCACAAAATAACTCTTTAATCCTTTGCATGCACCAAAAATAATTTGCAATAAATGCATCGAACCCTAGCTCAAAATCTATATATGGTTAGTGATCAAAAATTTATTTGTGATCCTCAAAAATTGACCACAATCCATCAAGAGTGATTTTGTTAAGATCTAAAGTTAATTTTCCATCTAACTGTATCGATCGCTTCTTTGAATCTTTCAAATTTAGGAGTAAGGTAAGATTTTTCTTGAAAACTCCCCCTTAGGTCTATGACTTAATCAATTGCCAGATGATATTTTCACACCAAAACCTAATGTGATCTTTCTAGTAGCATCCATTTCCTCTTTTCTCACCCATGTCTTTCTCATTAATTTCTTAACTTCTACTACATCAACAATTTTCTAAATCCCTTATCATCCTGCACTCTATTTCTTTCTACTGAATCTCTTGTATTCACATTATCTTTTTTGTATCTACAATTTCTAGCAATGTGACCTAAATTATTACAATTAAAACATATCACATTTGATGCAGGGGCATTCTTGGGTACTTGGCAAATCTACATGGTGGTGTGTTGTTTTGGTTATGTGTTACTCGGTTGCAGCTTTAATCGATGGCCTCGATTATTGAAGGAAGCTCGACCGCTGAAGGAACTCGGTGAAACCTCTAGCACTCGGTGGAACTTGTACTCGGTGATGCCTATGTTGCTCGGTTGATGTGCTTTCTCGATGATCCCTGTGTTTCTCGGTGATGCTTGGCGTGGTCGGTTGTCTCACTGGTGCTCGGTTGATTGACTGGCACTCGGTAGTTTTGGTTTACCGACTGGAGTTCTTGGTGATTTGGTTGGCCGACTTGGTACATTTATTGTTGGTATATTTTGTTGTATTCTCCTATGTAGATCTAGAGGCTGACATGGAGAAATAAATGCTTGTAAGGCTATTTGAGAGCCGACTGTTGTTGCATTTACTAGTTGTTTGTAGTAGAAGCTGACTTGGCTTAGGAGTTAATTATTTCTTCTAGCCGACTTGTGGTTGAGGAAATGTATTTAAGGAATGTTTGGGTAGATGTTTAGAGACAGAAGTCAGGGGAAAGATAGAAGATTAGATTTGGATCCTGTGAGATCTTGCAGATCAGATTGATTTTTGATAGTTTGTAATAGCAGAGCTAGTAATTTGCATGCTTGGAGACAAGGAGATTGCTTGGAGGCTTGTGAGCTCAAGTTCAGATCTACCTTAGGGTTTCCATCAGTTGTTGATTTTTTCAAAGCTAGACTAGCTAAGAGATTGCAGAAATACTTTGATTGTATTTGGCTCTAACCCGGAAGGCCTTACAGCTAGGTATGTTAATGAAAATTCAGTTGAAAATATTATCTTGTTGTGTTATTCCACATTGTGGTATTTGGCTGCTTGTTTGGGCTATCCTTAATTGGATCCTCCTTACCTGTCCTATGTCAGGTGGTATCAAAGCTAGAAGATCTTGAGTGTGTAAACTGATCTCTAAGTTGAGGTTGTTTGCATAGGACCTTGTTGGTGATTTATTGCTTTGGGTTTTTAAAAAATCTTGAAGGATGCCTCTAAGAAGATTGGACCCTAGAGTGATTGCAGATCTCTGTGATGTTGTGGAATCAAAAATTACAAAGAAGGTTAAAGTTGATTTCAGATCTAAGATGGAATTGATGAAGAATGACATGATCACTAAGGTCATGAGAGCTATTGTTGGTATGCTGAGGAATCTTGGTACTGATGATGGTTATGAGGAAGTTGTAAAAGACTTTGAAGCTACTAGATCTAGTGGAAATGACCAAAGAGACAGACCTGGTGAAGACAGAACTGGTTGGTTGCATAGATTTGGAGCTCGGTTAAGTACTAGTTACTAAATGGAATTTTCTACTTTCTCTGGTACTTTGAGACCTGAGGATTTGATTGATTGGATTGGTGAATTAGAAGACTTCTTTGAGCTAGAAGAAATTGAAGATCCTCTTAGAGTAAGATTGGTACAGACTAAGTTGAAAGGACATGTTTCTCTTTGGTGGAAAGAATTACAAAGAGATGGAGAAGATGAAGGTGAAATGAAGATCAATCGGTGGAGGTTGATGGTGACTAAATTGAAAGCTAAGTTCATACTTGCTGACTATGAGCTTGACTTGTTTAAGAAGTTGTAGAATCTGAAGCAAAAATATTTGACTGTGGAAGACTATACCGAGGAGTTCTATAAGTTGACTATTTGGTCTGGACACAAAGAACTTGGTAAAGAAAAGGTAGCTCGGTATATGAATGGTTTGAGATTCAATATTCGGGATGAGCTTGGTATGTTGAAGATTGACTCGGTTGAGGATGCTTATTAGTATGCTCTGAAGGCAAAAGATAAGTTAAAAAGGAGACAACATAGTAATCCCCAAGGGAAGGAAAAGATTGATCACTCAGTGAAAGATAAACTGACTGTTGAAGATGAACCGAAACCTATGGAATTGAAAAAGAAGACAGGTAGGGTTATCTTTAAGGGTACTTGTTATAATTACGGTGAAGAAGGACACCAATCTTTTGAGTGTACACAAAAGAAATTTGGTGACCGAAGGACTGTTGTGGTAAATGAGAACATTCATAATGAACTTGAATCTGAGAACTTGTTGGTTTGGAGAACATTTCTCGGTGCAAAGGAGGAACCTTGTCAGAGGAGTAATTTGTTCATAACTCGGTGCAAGTCTGGAGGTAAAATTTGTGATGTAATTGTGGATAGTGATAGTACTGATAACCTTGTTGCTGAGGACATGGTTCAGAAACTTGGTTTGAAGAGGATGAGACATCCTTATCCTTATCAGATTGGTTGGTTGCAAGATGTTCATGCTCTAGAAGTGAGGGAGCAATGTCTTGTTGATTTTCAGATTGGCTAGTATAAGGATCAAATGTTGTGTGATATTGTGGAGATGAATAGCTATCATATATTGCACGGTAGACCTTGGCAATATGATTGCATAGCTATGTATAATTGTGTCAACAATGTATTTACTATTGAGAAGAATAACAAGAAGGTTTTCCTGATGCCTTTGTTGGATACAATACTTAGTAGTAGAAACTTGAGCTTTGGTAGCCAAGATGAGTTGAGAATTTTTGAAAGGATTGATCAGTATGGAGAACAAGCCTGTGTATTATCAAGGAAAGATTTGAAAAGACGAAGGAAGCTGAAGTGGAATAGTATGCAAGGTGAAGAGTTGGAGGACTTGTATGTGAAGAACCAGTTCGGGGTTTATGTGCTGAATCCCAGAAGATGTTCTTCCAGCCTATGAGAACATCTTTTTGAACATGGGGTGTCTGATGTAGGGGCATTCTTGGGTACTTGACAAATCTACATGGTGGTGTGTTGTTTTGGTTCTATGTTACTTAGTTGCAGCTTTAACTAACGGTCTTGATTATTGAAGGAAGCTCAATTGCTGAAGGAACTCAGTGAAACCTCTGGCGCTTGGTGGAACTTGTACTCGATGATGCCTATGTTTCTTAGTCGATGTGCTTGCTCGGTGATGCATGTGTTTCTCGATGATGCTTGGCATGGTCGGTTGTCTCACTAGTGCTTGGTTGCTTGACTGGCACTCAGTAGTTTTCATTTACCAACTGGAGTTCTTGGAGTTTTGGTTGGTTGACTTGGTGCATTTATTGTTGGTATCTTTTGTTGTATTCTCCTATGTAGATCTAGAGGCCAACATGGAGAACTAAATGTTTGTAAGGCTATTTGAGAGCCGACTATTGTTGCATTTAATATTTTATTTTAGTAGAAGCCGACTTGGCTTAGGAGTTAATTATTTCTTCCAACCGACTTGTGGTTTAGGAAATGTATTTAAGGAGTGTTTGGGTAGATGTTTAGAGGTAGAAGTCAGGGGAAAGATAGAAGATTAGATCTAGATCCTGCGAGATCTTGCAGATCAGATTGATTTTAGATAGTTTGTAATACAAGAGCTAGTGGTTTGCATGCTTGGAGACAAGGAGATTTCTTGGAGGCTTGCGAGCTCAAGTTTAGATCTGCCTTAGGGTTTCCATTAGTTGCTAATTGTTTTCAAAGCTAGACTAGCTGAGAGATTGCATAAATACTTTGATTGTATTTGGCCCTAACCCAAAAGGCCTTACAGTTGGGAATGTTAATGAAAATTCAGTTGAAAATATTATCTTGTTGTGTTATCCCGCATTGTGGTGTTTGGCTTCTTGTTTGGACTATCCTTAATTGGATCCTCCTTACCTGTCCTATGTTAGGTGGTATCAGAGCTAGAAGATCTTGAGTGTGTAAAATGATCTTCAAGTTGAGGTTATTTACACCAAGACCTTGTTGGTGATTTATTGTTTTGGGTTTTTGAAAATCTTGAAGGATGCCTCCAAGAAGATTGGACCCTAGAGCAATTGTAGATCTCTATGATGTTGTGGAATCAAAGATTACAGAGAAGGTTAAAGTTGATTTTAGATCTAAGATGGCATTGATGAAGAATGACATGATTGTTGAGGTCATGAGAGCTATTGCTGGTATGTCGAGGAATCTTGGTACTGACGATGGTTATGAGGAAGCTGCTGAAGACTTTGAAGTTGATGGATCTAGTGGAGATGATCGGAGAGACAGATTGGTGAAAATAGAACTGGTCGATTGCATAGATCTGGAGCTCAGTAAAGTACTAGTTACCAAATGGAATTTTCTACTTTCTCTGGTACTTTGAGACTCGAGGATTTAATTGATTAGATTGGTGAATTAGAAGACTTCTTTGAGCTAGAAGAAATTGAAGATCCTCTTATAGTAAGATTAGCACAGACTAAGTTAAAAGGACATGCCGCTCTTTGGTGGAAAGAATTACAAAGAGATAGAGAAGATGAAGGTGAAATGAAGATCAATCGGTGAAGGTTGATGGTGACTGAATTGAAAGCTAAGTTCTTGGAGATTTGGTTGGCCGACTTGGTGCATTTATTGTTGGTATCTTTTTTTGTATTCTCCTATGTAGATCTAGAGGCCGACATGGAGAATTAAATGTTTGTAAGGCTATTTGAGAGTTGACTGTTGTTGCATTTAATATTTGTTTGTAGTAGAAGCTGACTTGGCTTAGGAGTTAATTATTTCTTCTAGCCAACTTGTGGTTTAGGAAATGTATTTAAGGAGTGTTTGGGTAGATGTTTAGAAGTAGAAGCCAGGGGATAGATAGAAGATTAGATCTAGATCCTGTGAGATCTTGTAGATCAGATTAATTTTTGATAGTTTGTAATAGTAGAGCTAGTGGTTTGTATGCATGGAGACAAGGAGATTTCTTGGAGGCTTGCGAGCTCAAGCTCAAATCTACCTTACAATTTCCATCAGTTGTTGATTGTTTTCAGAGCTAGACTAGCTGAGAGATTGCATAACCACTTTGATTGTATTTGTCCCTAACCTGGAAGGCCTTACAACCAGATATGTTAATGAAAATTTAGTTGAAAATATTGTCTTATTGTGTTATTCCGCATTGTGGTGTTTGGATGCTTGTTTGGATTGTCCTTAATTGGATTCTCCTTACCTATCCCACATCAACATTTGAGTTTACATACCTTGGATTCACCGGATATGTCTTTAATTTTCACTGCTTCACCATGTGTCCAAAGTTGTTTCATTTGTAGGTTACATATCCTTGGTTCACCTTTTCTTTGCATTCACTAGATTTGTGTCCATAATTGTAGCGAGTGTAGTAGTATCTAGAAAAGGTTGTAGAATTAGATCTACTTCTGCACTCTTTTTCCCTATGACCAATTTTGTTACATGAAAAGAACCTTCCACTGATTTTTTGTCCATTAGGTTTTCTTTTAGGTTCCTTATTCTATTTTTATGATATAACCTCTTGCTATCCAAATCCATAGCTTTCACCTTTCTCGAAACCAATTTCTTGTGCATCTCCCTTTGGTCTCTTCCTCTCAAGCTGTTCATCAAGCTCCAATGAACTGGATTTGAATTTATCTTTGAATTCATTAGTTGTAGCAAGCTTTGTTTCAAGTTCCTCAATCTACTTCCTAAGCTCCTCGTCATTATGTTTGGCTTCCTAAATGAGATAGTCTTCATGATTTCTTCTTCCTTACAATTCTTCACTTAGTATCCTAACCCTAGTTAGCATCTCATGATTTATCTTTTCACATTCTTCTATCTTCTCCTTCGGAGATTGATCAAGTATTTCTTCATTCATTTTATTTTCTTCTAGCTCTTTAGTCATCTTCATTATTATAGATTCTATTTCATGTTCTAGGACTTCCTTCACTTGTGCAAGTTTTTTCACATTCTTCCTTCAAGGCTTTAGAACCTTCTTTTTCCTATAATTTCTCAACAAGTTCCTTTCTTTTATCCATGGATTTGTTCAACAGATCTTTCAATTTTTAGTATAACTTTCAACATCTTTAAGTTCCTTCTTCAATACAAGAACCTCTTCTTTAAGTTCAGCAATATCTTCAAGTGCAACCAGAAGCTTCTACTGAGCGAAACTCATACTATCCTCCATCAAGATCTTCCTCAAGCTATTAGGCTTCCCCCGAGGCACAAGGATCTTATAGAAATTATTGGTATTAAGGAATACTAAGAGGGGGGGGTGAATCAGTGTTCTAAAAATTTTAACTTTAGCAATCTAATTTCTTGACCATAAACTAAATGTAAAGAAAAGTAAATAGCATAAGAAAATAAATTACATCTACAACATCATAACACCATGATTTTTGCAGGGAAACCCTTGTATGCAAAATTAGGTGAATACTATTCTAAATGATAAATTAACTATTCTAAGATTAATAAATCTATCTAATTAGCAAACTGCAATGAAGAATACAATCAAAATGAAGCTAAAATAACATTTTACCTTCACCTACCATGCAGCTTGTCTACATTGCTCTCCTAGCCTTGATTTCTTGAAGATGTTGAGCTCTCAAATTTCCAAATGAAGCCTTCTCCCAAGATGCTACCAAAGTGTGGAGATTTGATGATGAATGCAAGGAAGCTTAAAGCTTGATTATGCAACTAATGGATGGAATGCAAGATGGATTTGATGATAATATGGATACTTGAATGCTTTTAGAATGTTTGGATGTTTGGATGCTTGGATGCTTGAATGCCTATTACAAAAATGCCTATTAGCTCACAAAGGGGAAATGGGGCTCCTTTTATAGATTTTTGGAGGATCTAGGCCTAGGTGGCACAATCCTACGGTTGAGAACGAAAGGTGGAAGATCCTAGGGCTAGGATTGAATTGGTTGAAGGAGTTGAGAGAAAGGGGGATGTAGTTGGAATGTGAGAGGAAGAATAGGGATGATGTTCCTCTCACATTGACATGGAGGAGACCAAGGTGGAAGGGAAAGACACATGTCAAGTGTCTCGCAAAGACCAAAGAGAGAAAGAGGGAGAGACCTTTTCCTCGTGAGGACTCTTTGCACAAGTGTCCTATGAGTCACCTTTGACCCTTAGAGGTGGATTGAGAAGCCCCTTAGGAATAGGGATTTTCTCTTGACTTAGTTTAAGGGAGGACATGTGGTCATGAGACCAAGTCCTATGAGGCCACATAGCCCTTAAGAATAGGACATGTGTGGGTGAAGATAATTAATAATAATTATTTATTTTAGCCAAAGTGATGTGTAAGGTGACTAGGTAGGTGAGGTGGACTAGGGAACTTAGTCATATTTAGGTGATTGTATATTTAATTAAATCACTTTAATAAGACTAATTAGAAGACTTAGGATAGAGGAATAAACTATAGTGAATTTACTAAATAAATTGAATAATTTATTTAACAAATAGAGGAATAATTATTAATTAAATAATAAATATTTAATTAATTTATCAAGTCAATATCAATTTAACAATAAATATTTAATCAATTAATGAAGCCATTTTAAAGTGTATGCATTTTTCCCCTCTTTGAAATAATGTGCGTGTCACATTGTTTCAAAGAAAATTTCAAGTATTTTTCCCCTACCCCAGACAATGTCTGAAATGACCTAAGCATGCCCCCTCGAGAGATTGATTAACAAAAAAGATTATTTCATTTTTTTAATTTTTCATTTTTATGTTGGATAATCAATCTCATGAAAGAAACAAGAGAAAATATGGGTGAAAATGGGGTGAAATGGAATAAAAATGAGAGGTAGGGTCCACGACTATAAATAGGGCTAAGGGGTCCACAATAAGCTCATTGTGCACACTTGTCATTTGGAGATCAGAGCGTGAGAGAGAGAAGAGCAAAGCCGCCAGGATGTCATTCCCGTTGTCAGATCACCGCTTCGAGAGGGCCAGACGCTTCCAGCTGTGTGTGTGAATTTTGTACTTGATCTGTACACACAACACTTCAGTAAAACATTAGAGGTTAGTTGTAATCGAAATCGTGCAATAAATGAAAAACTAAACTAACCAGATGATTTACTGCCTTCTAGTAGATGTGAGTATGTATTCTTAGATTGTACCGAGATCAGTGACCTTGACGACACCTAAACGAAGGATTTGAATGCAAAATCTAGATATGGAATGAATGCAATTTAATCTATTTTTTTGGTTTTTCTATGCAATAATATGATGAAAACTTGATATGAATCTATTCTAACAATGATATGGAAAACTGATATGCAAACTAAGCTAAGAAACGATATGAAAACTATGCAATAACAAATGAAAATCTCACAACAACTCAAATTCTCAAGATTGATTCTTCAGTCTCCAATTCGACAGCGTGAGTGTGCAATTCGTGGATCGATTGATTGATAAGCTAAAGCCTTAATTTATAGAAATCTAGGGCTTTGGAGGTGCATGAAAGAAAGCCATAAATCACTCAAATAACTCAGGTTGATTTTTGAGTTATTTTTAAATGAAGGATAATTAACTCACAAAAACATGCAAAAGTAGAGTTCAACTCAAAATAGAGTTTTAGCTTTAATTGATAATTGATAGTTGTCTACTTTTCTTGATTGTGCATGATTTATTTATGAATTAATTTAATAATGAAGTGATTTATTTCCAACTTAATTGGTTTTAAAAAATAAAACAATTGATTTATGGGTTAATCAATCATTTTTCAAACTTTTATTCAAAAACAATATTTTTAAAAATTGACAACTTGCTTTAATTAATTAAATAAGAATTTAATCAATTATTTATAGGATTTTGGATTTATTGTCAAAATTAAATAATACAATTTAGGAATAAATAGAATTAACTTCAATTAAACAATTAAGTGGCAGAATTAAATCTAATTAATTAAATATTGAGAATATTCAATTAATCAAACTTTAGGATAAATTGGATTTATCACCAAATAATCACTAAATTAAAGATAATTATGATAAATAGGAATATTGCTAGGAATATTCCTCGATGCAAAATTTATGATAATCAATTAGGATTCGATGATGTTCAAATGTGCCTTTGGTTAGGACTTTGATGTCAATTTTGTTCGATATGTCGATGTAGGAGGTTAATGAACTTATAGCCCATTTTTGGAGTATTAAATTTTGCCCCTCTTTGAATTGTTGTGCGAAGTGCAGTGGTTCAAAGACAGTCTATGTATGATATTGAAACTAGTGTTTGAAATTGATAATTGATATAAAGCAGAAGTTGATTGAAAGATTTGATATGAAGATAATAGATCTTGAATGACCAAAGATAATGTTAACTATAACAGTAATGAACTGATGATTGCAAAAAAGTGTCAAAACGCCTAATTCCAAACCTTATGATTGCGAAGAAGTGAGTGACCGATTCCAGACCCGATTGTCCTTATATTGAATCACATTGGTATCACATCTGAACCCTTCAGTTTCTGAAGAACCAAGGAAATAACACAATTGAACCGATAGTTACAAAAACTGATACAATTTACAAGATTAAGAGAATGCCAGATTGATATGGATCTCGATGAATCTGATATGCCCCGAGCAATGATTGATTTGCCCCAAGAGATGAGGTCTTTTTGATGAATCAACAATTAGACATGGTTGTTGTCTTGATTACTGAGGAAAGATATGATTTCAGATTTAGATTACAGACTTTGAATGATATGCAATACCATGCCCCCTTCGGGATAAAAATTGAAATCTGACAAGAAAAGTCAGCTTTGAATGGTTTAGAAGCATGTTAATTGATGTAAGAAGTGGTTAAACACGTTTGAGAATGCATTCTGCATCACTTAGAGGTCCTGAAGACCAAGTTTGACTAGGTTAAACCATGAGTTGACCATGGTTAACCAAGTTGAAATTTTGAGAGTTTGATGGAAGATAATTAGTTAAGTTGAATTCTAGATTTTTGTGATGATTGAAGGTCGATTATGCAAGCAGTAGACTTTCCTGGGTCCAAAAATTTTAAATCATGCTTTTGACATAGTAAATGATCTCAGATTTGAATTTTGATCCCGAAAATGGATTTAGAAGTCAAAATTAGCCAGGGGTGCAATTTTCATGAAAAATGGAGCACTTTTGAAAATTAGGTCAAAAGCTATATAAAGGCCGGAAGGGTCATTTTCAATTCATTTCAACCTTTTGACTTTAGAAATCTTTGTGGAGTCCTCTGAGAAAAATGGCAGATAGAGCAGCGGAACTGAAGGTACCTATGAGTTCACACCGATTTGAGTGCAGCCAGAGACACCAGAGACCCCGATAGTATGGACATCTGGTAGGTGGACCTCTGTGCCTTGCTAAAATGTTAATTTTTCCATGTTTTATAGGATTTTAAAAATTTTCATACATCTTTTCCATTTTTGAATTTTGCATGCACGGAAACTCATATGACTCTCCAGCGAAACTTGTACGACTTTTCAAGAGTAGCTAGGTTGTCGTCTAATAAGCCCCCATGACTTGTATCAGAGGGACCCATGAGTCATACGACATTCCATCAGGTCCCTCATAACTCGTACGAGGAGGAAAACATTGTTGTGCTACTATGGTTTGTCGTTTGGTATGGTGCGAAAAGTCGTACGACTTTTCATGCCAGTCTGAACTGTCATATGGAAAACAATGAACACAAAACTCAGTATTAAGTCCAATTTTTTAATTTTCTGATTCCTTAGCCTGATTCCTGACCTGTTAACCTACCTTCTGAAAGACTGAACTGCCCCATTTCTACCTTTATAACCTATTTTGTGACCCAATTACTGATAGGATTCCTTGTTTCTATGTTGTGTAGGTCGTATATCTAGATGTACATCTTCAGATCTCTCATCTTGCTACTCAGAGATTATGTGTCTCCTTGCCAGACCCTATGAGAGTTCACCTTGTTGCTTGTGGATTCGAGCACTTGATTCATTTACCCGAGATTAGGGTAAATCATGGGCTTTTTACTGCATTGATTGAGAGGTTTCACTCAAAGACCCAAACTTTTCATTTACCGATGGGGGAGCTTACTGTTACTCCTAAGGATGTGTACCGAATACTGCAGATTCCCTTCCATGCTACTAGGAGAGTAGAGTATGTGAGTTCAGGGAACTCAGGTGTGTTAGCTTTTAGACGTCTCTTCGGAGATGAAACTCAGATGACAGCCTCCATTTCCTACGAGACCTTGGTATAGAGATATGGATAGACACATAGATTAGAGTGTATTATTGCTGGTATGATTGGTGGCATCATTATGTCTGACCATTAGCAGAATGGTCTTTTGATGGGCTGGGCCCCTATGGTAGCATGGTTGATGGCCACTCCCGTTGAGTTAGCATGGGGTCAGTGTTTATTAGCACATATGTTCTCCAAGATGCACGAGGTGGTGTATCAGGAGAGAAAATCTTTTGCCACAGGAGCTCTTGTTCTATAGATATGGGCGTGGGAGCATATCCCCATGTTGAGACCTATTTGTACTTCTCAGAGGCAACCTTAGGAGCCTATCATATATAGATATGTTGGATATGTTATACAGGGATGGATGGGCCATGTAGAGTATTGGAGGTGATGCCTTGATGACATGACTTTTGTCCACTGCAGACCTTATGTAGCCATTGAGCCTTGGCCTACTACTCGAGAGCAGTTTAGCTATTTCTTCCAGAGCCATGTACTGATTGGGAGGTCCTCCTCCACCATAGAGAGATTTTTTATTACCAGGGTCTAGTGGTAGTATGGACGTATTTAGGATGCCCCAGAGGATTATGTGACATATGCACAGATAGGGTGTGAGATTGGACTTGGATGGACCCAGAGGCTTTCATATGCTTTGTGTTCATAGGAGTACAGTGCTATTGTCAGCATGGACTAGGAGTATAGACCAAATGTACTGGATGTTGGTGTTACTGATAGATTCATCTCATGGCTCGTTGATCACCCCATTCACAGATTTTTTGATCCTATTGAGCTGATACCCTCCATGGAGATGATGATGGATGTGACTGGTGCTCTAATGGGATAGGGTCCCAGACCTACACAGGCTCCTATGGTACACCCCACACCTCTGAGACCTAGAGCGATGGCTCCACCACAGAGACCATCAGGATAGGTGAGGGCCCCTTGTCCTACTAGTTCCACAGCAGGCAAATATTCTAGTTCTCATAGACGGACTAGAGGAGAGGGTGGCACATTAGGTGGAGTTGGTGTAGCAGATGAGGTACTTGCAGCTGAGCAGGTGGTAGGCAGTGGTATGGATTTTACAGAGGGGGATACTGGTTTTGATTTAGGTGTAGAGGTCAGATGCCGCAAGGCGCAGAGAGCAAAGACTACAGAGCAGGTTTCCCCTAATACTGATATGCCAGATGTTGATCCAGTTGTTCCTCCTACCCCATAGGAGACCATTAGATGTCTCAGAGTTCAGGTCAGGGACTTGAAGATACGTAGTGCTAGATAGGAGGAGAGATTTATAGAGCCTGATAGATAGCACATTGCACTCACTAGAGAGGTACAACGGTTACAAGAAAAGGTGATCCATCAGACCTCGAGATCTGCATATTATGTTTCAACTTATTATACTGCAGTTCCTTCAGCACAAAGAGTTCCTACCTACTCACAGTTCATGATGGCATCAGAGGGAGCTAGGGCCCTGAGAGCAGAGCTAGTGCCTAATGCACCACCTCCACCTCCACCAGATGTAGAGGATCATGTTGATAGCTGATTGATCTATGATATGTTTTGACATTTTTGATCAGTTGATTCTGATATACTGTACTCCTTTTGATCATTGATATACTGTATTGATTCTGATAGCTCAACTGAGCTCATTCTTTTGTATACTGTGCCAGTAGTGCACCCCTGACTAGTTTGAGTTTTTTGATATATATGAGATCGATATTTTGGTTGTGACTTCATATGTACTTGTCATGTTTTGATTTATGATGATATCATGTTATGCTTATGCTATGGATAGAGTAGAATGTATGTATGGATAAATGCAATGCAATGATTTCTTTCATAAGTATGGATGTTATGCAAATGTATTTGATTATGAAAATATGTATGTATGTGTATGCAAATTAGATGTCTAATAACTAGAGATGATAAATTAACTATTTAAAGCCAATAAACCAATCTAATGCAACACAATGAAGAATACAAAGTAACTATAAAATGATGAAACTAAATTTTTTACCTTCACCTACCATGCAGCTTGTCTCCATTGTCCTCCTAGCCTTGATTTCTTGTAGAGGTTGAGCTCTTAGATTTCCAAATGAAGCCTTCTCCCAAGATGCTACCAAAGTGTGGAGATTTTATGAAATGAGTGCACAATAGCTTATGAAATCTAATGGATGGAATGCAAATGAAATGATGATAATATGGATTGATTGTTCTTAGAGTGCTTGGATGCTTAGATGCTTGATTTCTTGAATGCTTGAATGTCTATTACAAAATACCTATTACAAAAATACCTATTAGCTCACAAAGGGGAAATGCAGATCCTTTTATAGAGTTTTGGAGGATCTAGGCCTAGGTGGCACAATCCTACGATTGAGAATGAAAGGTGGAAGATCCTAAGGCTAGGATTGACTTGGTTGAAGGAGTTGAGAGAAAGGGGGATGTAGTTGGAATGTGAGAGGAAGAATAGGGATGATGTTCCTTTCACATTGACATGGAGGAGAAGAAGGTGGAAGGAAAAGACACATGTCAAATGTCTCACAAAGACCAAAGAGAGAAAGAAGGAGAGACCTTTTCCTCATGAGGACTCTATGCACAAGTGTCCTATGAGTCACCTTTGACCCTTAGAGGTGGCTTAAGTAGCCCCTTAGGAATAGGGAATGTATCTAGACTTGGTTGTTGAGAGGACATGTGGTCATGAGACCAAATCCTATGAGGCCACATAGCCCTTAAGAATAGGACATGTGTGGATGAGGATAATTACTAATAAATAATTAATAATAATTATTTATTTTAGCCAAGGTGATGTGTCAGGTGAGTGGATAGATAAGGTAGACTAGGAGTCTTAGTCATATTTAGGTGATTGTATATTTATTTAAATCACTTTTAATAAGACTAATTAGAAGACTTAGGATAGAGGAATAAACTATAGTGAATTCACTAAATAAATTGAATAATTTATTTAATAAATAGAGGAATAATTATTAATTAAATAATAAATATTTAATTAATTTATCAAGTCAATAGTAATTAAATAATAAATATTTAATTAATTAATGAAGCCATTTTTAGGTGTATACATTTTGCCCCTCTTTGAAATAATGTGCTGGTCACATTGTTTCAAAGAAAATTCAAGCATTTTTGCCCCTGCCCCAGACAATGTCTTAGATGACCTATGCATGCCCCCTCGAGAGATTGATTGACAAAATAGATTTTTTAGTTTTTATTATTTTATTATTTTATTGTTTTTTTGTTTTTTTCAAGTTGGATAATCAATCTCATGAAAGAATGGTAGAAAAGAGTGATGAAAACGGGTTGGAATGGGAGAAAAAAGGGTAGTAGGGTCCACACACCAAGCACATAGGGTCCACAGACTATAAATAGGGCTAAAGGGTCCACAATAAACTCATTGTGCACACTTGTCATTTGGAGATCAGAGCGCGAGAGAGAGAAGAGTAGAGCCGCCAGGATGTCATTCCCTTTGTCAGATCACCGCTTTGAGAGGGTCAGATGCTTCCAGCGACCACCCGATTCGGGTGAACCAGTAGGTGACTTGACCCTGCTTTGTGATTTCATGATTCGATGCATGTTAGAGTAGAATTTTAGCATGTTTAGGGTGAATTAAATGATAGATTAGGGTAGAAAAAATAAATTTGTTTTCAGGCAAAGAATGAATGCACAATTTCGGTGCATCAATGCGTAGAAACAATCAACATTTGCGCAGAAAATTAAAAACTTATGTGCATTTGTGTAGGAAAACTGTGCATTCATACTAGGAGAAATTTAGCGCTGCGCAAGTATGCAATAAAAGTGCACATATATTAAAATCTACGCATTCATACAGAATTGTTGCGCAAATGTGGAGGAAAATGGTGCATTCGTAAAAACCTACGCAAATGTGAAATAAAGTTGTGCATGCATGTTTCAATGCTACGCATGTGTGTTAAGTGGTAGAATATGGTCAAAGGTGATAGTCAATTAGGTCAAACTTGATGTCAATAATCTGATTTGATCTGTCGACGGTTGATGTTGATCAATTTGATTAAGATAGGCAACATTGTAGCATGATCGCTAGTTAACTAGTCTTGTTGGTAAATAATTGATAGAATTATCTTGTTAAAACACATGATAAAACATGTTTGAAATTGATATGATAGGATAGATAGATTGATAAATCAGTTTATTAAAATTTGATAGGTTGATTGTTGTTGACTTGAATAGGAGGATATTACAGATACTCTGATGTCACGGGAGAGATATCCCGTCACACAGAATCTAAGACCGGCACTGTCAGAGACTGACAGACTACTGATCGGAGCGTCTGGGTTATACTACATGATCTACATGCCCGAGATTTAGGTGAATCTCAGCATGATGATAGCATTAGTAGAGTAATGGCACTCGGAGATGAGTACCTTCCATCTTTCGACAGGGGAGATGACAGTCACACTAGAGGATGTATATTGCATCCTCCGGCTTCCCATCATAGGTGAGCTGGTTTAGTATGATCGGCATAGCGGTGTCACAGAGTGCAGAGCCATCTTCGGTGATGATGATATAGAGGATGGAGAGATTAGCTGGGAGGACATGGTAGATCTGTATGACCCTCTTCCAGTAGTGCTAGCAGGAGTGATTGGGGGATTTGTATGCCCTGATCATAGGTCACATGGATTTGTAGTGGGATGGGGCCGCACATTACAGTGGATGATGGAGGGGACTTGATTTTCTTGGGGGGTGTGTTTATTAGCACATCTTTATCATGATATGCATCAGGTGGTGTACCATGGGGGTGCATCTCTATCGACAGGGCTGACATTGCTCCATGTTTGGGCTTGGGAGCACATTGCAGTGACGCAACTAGTGGCCATTAGATTTTAGGGTGCAGGGCAGCCCTACATTCATTTATATTCCTCAGTTTTGTCTCAGGCAAAACTGGGCCATTTAGAGTTCTGGCAGTATACATTTGATATGTTAGATACATTGACATGGAGACCATACTTAGGGTGTGAGCCGTGGGATGATGAGCGGTAGCTAGGGTTTTGTTTTGAGTCACAGTGGTTGATAGGGTAGATGCCCTTTATTTTGGAGAGACAGTTGGTCAGCTGGGTTCTGCGCCAATTTGGAAAAGTCTAGGGCATGTCACAGGGAGTGACAGAGCATACTCGTACACATTAGGAGAGATGGGACTGGGGACCCATGGCATCATTTGATACAGCCTGACAGGAGTTTGTGGACATACCATTTCAAGCATGGACCATGAGACAGATAGTGGTAGACCCTAGGATGACTGCAGATCTTGAGCAGTTCTTGAGAGATGTTCCTATACCACATATTATAGATCCAATAGCTAGGCCTCCAGAGAGAGATCCTGCAAAGAGACGATAGGGGAGACTCCGACGGAGAGATAGACATGGGCGAGGGAGACAAGTTAGTGGTGACGGTGGAGGAGATGGAGGAGGAGATGGTGGAGATGGTGGTGGAGATGGAGGGAGAGGGGATAGGGCAGGACCATGGATGAGAGGAGGTGGAGTGAGACAGAGGGGATTGATGCCTCCCCCAGCTAGATAGGGATGGAGATAGCCTCCAGCACAGCCAGCATAGCCACCAATAGGAGCTCCATTATAGGTACCAGTCGCTCAGGTACAGATTCCAGTTGCCCCAGTATAGGGACCAACCACATAGGATGAGGTAGACATCTTATTGGCACAGGGTGGTGTTGTACAGGGTGGCCAAGTTCATGATGACATATAGGATGAGCTAGATGTTGAGATGGTGGATGTACAGGCACCGGATGAGCAGGCAAACATGGATATTGGGGGATAGGATCCCTATTTTCAGAGAGATGCTACTGAGGAGGAGCCAGATATCAATACACTGCTAGTCTGACTAGCAGTTACTCAGGTGCAGGCAGACTGGGTTCTAGGTCTAGAGAGATAGATTGAGAGGATGGATAGACAGATGAGAGTATTGAGACAAGAGCAAGATGGAGTGCTTGAGAGACTAGGAGAGGTGGAGATGTTATTGGATGTGTTGCAGTGGATAGAGGAGTTGGGTCCTCATGGAGATAGCATCAAAGCCATGATACATGCTAGGAAGGACATATCCTACTGGCAAGAGGCATACAGACAGGTAGTCCCAAGGGATCAATGGATCGGGAGTTATAAGGAGAGCTCAGTGGTGATCAGGATGGTAGTGCATGATAGAGGAGCACTAGCTAGTGGAGAGGGTGTATCATCATGCCCTTCGAGAGCACCGACAAGTTCAGGAGGTCAGGGTGGATCCTCAGCATTAGGGATTTCAGCAGCACAGGGCCACATTGCATCCCGTACACAACGACAGACAAATTCTGGAGGTAGTGGTTCATAGATTTTGAGAGAGCATTGTATACACTATTGTACCATTATGTTTCATCATATCATTATATTTTGACTTGACAAACACTGATTATGGTCACATTGTTATTGATTTATATCATTGGACATTTGGACATCTTTGTTGTTTTATGGACTTTATATGATGGATGCTATATGATTGACTCTATATATATAGTGATGCAGTTCTATCATGATTTTCTTTGATGATTTATATACATGTGCATACTGACATATGCCAGATGTGATGATTTACTTTAATATGCATAGAATGTATGTCTTAGAATGCAAAATGATTTATATTCGATTTGATATTTTTGATGCTTAATGGTTAATAATCATATGATGGTGATATAAATGCATGTCTTAAATGAGTTTACTAATGCTATGTGATTATCAATGCAATGTTGTGATGAACAATGTGGATACTGGATAATAAATAAATGATGTAAATGGATGATATAACTGATTATTGGAAACACATATAATGGATAATAAATAAATGATGTAAATGCATATAATGTATAATAAATGAATGATATATAATGTGTATAATGAATAATAAATGATAGTGTAATGCAAATGATATCTAATGTAATAAATGATAATGTACCTAAGATGATTGAATGTAATAACTGATAACATGATAAAAGAAAATGAGATGAAATGATAGCTATAATAAATGATCAAATTATATACAAATGAACACTCCTAATGAAGATAACATATGTCTCTAAATGATTAAGTGCAAAATGTGAAATGCAAAAATTCGTAATATTTTTGGTTGTCCAAAGGTCCTCAACTTAAATAACAATGTATCTGACACAAGAAGAATAGACTAAGAGAACAGATAACCTAAAAAGAAAGGTAACCTATAAATCTCTATAAAAGGAGCATTGATATGTAAGTCATGAACTGTTTAAAGGAAATGCAATATGAAATGAATGTATCTCCACAACTTTAGGTAACATCTTAGAACTTCATAATAACTGGAACTTGATTTTCATCATTGAGCTCATTATGTTGCAAGAAAATGCAAGCATCATGGTATAATTAAACCAGGATGACCTAAGCACTTCTTGCATGGACTTTAATATTGCAAACTTGACAAGCATCTAGTTATAATTGAACCAAGATGACCTAAGTTTCATTTGCGTAATAGACAAGGAATATTCCCTCCTCCATCGGGGAACAAATATTTGGAGTCGAGGTATGTGCTGGCGTATCACCATAAATAGCATACATAGAACAACATGATTTGGATGTTGTCAATACTATTAAATGAATGAAGGCACTTATGCACAGACACCCCAATTATTTGTTCCTTCGATTTCATGGGGAAATATTCCATAGACAGCAACCAAAGAAAATACCATGCCCTATCATGGCTATCCTAATCAATAACTTTTTAGAGTTTCAAACTCATGTCAAAGATATCATGGAATAGCATAGGAAACATGATAACAATAAAATCCAGATATGAATGCATAATTTACAACAAATCATTCTAACATGCCTGTCATGAATATACATTTTCTTTTGCCAAAAAGATAGTGTAAGATATAGTGATCAGTTCAAGTGATGATGTATAGTCAAGATTTGATAGATAAACAGTCATGTTTGGAAGGATAGATTATAGATTCTGATTCATCATAAAGATATCATCATGAAAGAACATTTGATTGTGTTTGCTTTGTCTGGTGAAAATCACTCCATTGTGTCCTCTAAGAGTCATGACTATCATAGATCCACTTGCTAAACTAGGTCGAGGACATGCCCCCAGCTAGGTGATGGACTGACTTATTATGGATGAAGAAAGATGCAACAAGACTAGGATGAAGACCATGACAAACGATCAAGCTATGATGGGATTTTATTATGGGTAGATACAATGGATGATGTATGAACTGGCCATTTTATTATGATATGTACATGGCAGGTATGAGGACTAACTAGCTATTTTATTGTGGATATATATAATGAACAGACACACTAAAATAATCCTAATAGATAGAGGAGCTAACTCGATACACATGGTGCCTATTTTCAAGTTTTCACCACATGCTTTTATTGCAATTTTCGTTTGATTTTTTAATTTTTTTGTATTTTTATGATTTTTATATTTACAAAATATATACATAAACCTTGCATTGAGATTTCAAGGATAGAACTTCTTGAGATGGATTCTGTTAAGAGGTTGATCCAAGGGATCTCCCTTAGGTGTTGACAAATGATAAGCCCCAGAACCATAGACTGTTGTAATCACAAAAGGACCTAACCAATTGGGTTTGAACTTGCCCTTCTTTTCACAGTGTTGTTGATTCTTTGGATTTTCGTGGAGGACTAAGTCACCCAGCTGAAAGTCTCTGATCTTTACCTTGCTATTATACTAATGAGACATACGCTATTGATAGACTTTCAAATGATCATAAGCTCTCTAACAACATTCATCCAGTAGTTCTAGTTCAGTCAACCATGCAACTCTGTAGTCTTCATCAGGAATCAAATCTTTGAGAGTGACACGAAGTGAAGGCAACTCGACCTCAAGGGGCAGGACTGCTTCAGATCCATAAATAAGGGAATATGGGGTGGCTCCAGTAGGAGTACGGATGGAGGTATGGTAAGCCCATAAGGCTGGATTTAGTTGGATATGCCAGTCATGGCCAGCATCATTAACAGTCTTTTGTAGGATTTTAACAATAGTTTTATTTGACGCCTCAGCTTGGCCATTTCCTTGGGGATAGTATATGGTAGAATAGTTATGGGTGATATGGAATTTTGCACACAGTTCATCCATGTCCTAATTTTGAAACTATTTCCCATGATCAGTAATGAGATACATAGGTATACCATATCTAAAAATGATATAGTTTAAGATAAACATGGTTATTTGTTTCCCTGTGGTAGTAATTAATGGAACGGCCTCAATCCATTTAGTAAAGTATTCCGTGGTAGTGAGAATCCATTTGTGACCATTGGAAGATGGAGGGTTGATAGCGCCGATGAGGTCGAGCCCCCACCAACTGAATGGCAAGGTAGTTGTAAAAGGATGTAACTCTTGTGCTGGAGCATGAATAAGGTTTCCATGTATCTGACATTTCTTACATGCTCTAGCAAAATGAAAGGAATCTTTTTCCATGGTAGGCCAATAATAACCCATACACATGAGTTTCTTAGCCAAAGAGGGACCACTCAAATGTGTCCAAAAAATACCCTCATGTACATCTCGCAAGGTAGTTTGAGCTTCATCATGCTCGAGACATCAAAGGAGAGTACCGTCAAGACCTTGCCGATAAAGGGTATCAGATATTAGGACATAGTGGGAGACTTGGCGAGAAAAGTTCATTTTTGATAGCGGGATAGGTCAGGGGGTATGATGTCATTTTTCAAATAGGAATCAATTTTTCCATAGATGGGGGAATCATGTCAAATTAGATGACATATAATACTCGTATCAGGATCATCATATGCAGGACAAGTCAAGGATTCCACCAAGAACTCAAAACGGACCTTGGTATCTTCTGTATCAAACAAAGAAGCAATCATTGCCATGGCATCGACAGCCTTGTTATCATGCCGAGGAATCTACTCAAAAGTGATGACTGAGAAATATTGTTTGTAGTCATCAACCATACATTTATATGGTAATAACTTATCATCTTTAGTCTGATAATCATCATTAACCTAGTTTACAATCAACTGAGAATCCCCATAGACATTTATTTCAGTCACTTTCCATTGTAAAGCCATCTTTAACCCAATCAGCAAGGCTTCATATTCTGCTACATTGTTGGTACAAGGAAAAATCAACTTGTAAGATTTCAGAATGGTGTATCCTTGTGGTGTGACAAAAAGAATACCAGCTCCTGAACCCTGTCGTGTATACAATCCATCAAAATATAGTTGCCAGGTTTGTGTAGATAAAGCCAAAATGTGTGCATCAGGAAACTCTGTATGGCTAGGTTGGTCATCCATTAATGGAGCATCTGCTAACTGATCTACTATCACTTGACCTTTGATAGCCTTCCTATCTACATATTCAATATCAAATTCACTAAGTAGCATGACCAACCTAGCCAATCTGCCTGTCAGTGTTGTTTTTCTTAATAGATATTTTAAAGGATCAATCTTTGCAATGAGATGGACTGAATGTGATAACATATAATGTCACCACATTTGTGATGCAAAAATAATGGCCAGACATGCTCTTTCTATAGGAGAATAATTTAGCTTATATCCCACTAGGGTGGGATTGATATAATAGATGGCTTTTTCTTTTCCTTCATGATCTTGCTGAGCCAATAGAGCACCTAGTGACACTGTCATAGCTAAAATGTAGAGCAAGAGTGGCTTGCCCAGAATTGGTGACATCAGAGTTGGAGGATTCACCAAATATTGCTTAATTTTGTTGAAAGCTTCTTCACACTGATCATCCCATTGGAATAAGATATTTTTATGCAACAAATGTTGAAAGGGATGACTTCGATCTGCTAGTTGAGAAACAAATCTTCGGATAGATTGGAGACATCCCTGTAATGATCTTAACTGACTGATGTTAGTGGGGGAAGCCATCTCCAATATTGCTTTAACTTTTTCTGGATCCACTTTGATTCCTTTGGCTGAGACAATGTACCCCAACAATTTATTGTATGTAACTCCGAATGCACATTTCTTGGGATTGAGTCGAATCTAATACTTTTCCATTCGGGTGAATATTCTATCCAACACTCTCAAATGACCAGCTCTGTCTTTGGATTTTGCTAAAATTTTGTCAACATAATCTTCCATAATGGTGTGCATCATATCATGAAAGATTGTGGTCATTGCTCTTTGGTAGGTTGCTCCAACATTTTTGAGGCCAAAAGGCATCACATTCTAGCAGTATGTAACCCATGGACAAGTAAAAGTAGTCTTTTCTTGGTCTTTTGGTGCAATCTTGATTTGGTTATAGCCAGAAAATCCATCCATTAATGATAACATCTCATGCCCAGCCGTCAGGTCAACAATAATGTCAATATTTGGTAGAGGAAAGTCATCTTTCGGACAAGCTTTATTAAGATCTCAAAAATCAATACAAATCCTGATAGATTTGTCTGGTTTTGAGATGGGGACAATATTTGAAATCCACTCAGCATAATCAATAGCCCAAATGAATCCAACATCTAGGAGCTTCTTCAATTCTGCTTTAACCATTAGTGCAATATGGGGATGCATTTTGCAGAGCTTCTGCTTAACTGGTTTTACGCCTGGTCTGATAGATAAATGATGCATAATGAGATTTGGATCTTGGCTAGGCATATCAGCATAGGACAGAGCAAAGTTGATTTGTCTCTCTCTAAAAATTTTTGCAAAATCTTCTTTCTCTGATTCTGTCAAGGATGCTACTACTTTGAGGATGTGCAGAGACTCTTCTGTGCCAATGTTAAGAGGTATTGTTGGTTCTATAAGAATAGAAGATTGTTCTTGATACAAATAGTTGGGAAGAGTGTCAATCCTTCCATCTTCAAGTGCCTCAGAGAGGTTTTCACCATTAGATGTGTCATTTCTTTTTACTATTTTTGGATCTAATACTGCCACTGAGTGGTTTTCACCATTAGATCTGTTGATTATTTTTATATTTTTATGACTGAAAGGATTGGCACTCTCACCAAAGTAGGCCATGTCAGTGAGTTCTATCAGAAATCCTGACTTGTGATCTCTTGGTGGTAAATGATCTTTGATTCCAAGATAATCAATGATTGCATCATCATTATGGAATACATTAAGTTATGGATGATCAGGAGAATCCCAGTTGATAAGTTTGGGATGTACAAGGGGCATTGGATCATTCGGGTCAATTTCAAAGGTAGAGATGGTATTGATGGAAAATTTGTCAAGGTTTATGATGGTATCAGCGAGGTCTATTTCCATACTCTCATCTAATTCATCTATCACAAAATAACACTCACTTCCCTCACAATCGACAAGAGTAGTATTACGTGGGACCAATCCTAGTGAGTCACTCCTTGAACTCTCTCCCTCATGGTAATCATTACTATAGTGATGGACAACATCAAGTCCTATTTCTGTAGTACAATCAGATAATGAATCCCATTCATAATCATTTGAGTCAGAATCATCATTATCCCCAAGTCTATTAATGATTCTCTGTGCTATCCTTTGTTTCTCTGGATCTACATACATACCATTCTTTCTAAATTGCAAAGCAGGAGCTTTAGATATTTCATGGAAAGGTGTGATCTTTGCTTTTCCTTTTGGTTCTTTTGGTCCTTCTCCTTTGTAGCCTAATCCTGTAGTGTCTCTTTGATAGTTAGCATTTTGTAAAATTGGTTTAATAACACCTTCTCTTTGTAACCCTATAGGTCCAGCACCTTGGTATCCCATCTTTTGTAACAAAGTATACCCTTTACCATAGACATCAGGTGATATATATTCATGCTTGATATCCTCTTCATTCTTCTATGATTTAAGCAAATGAGTAGCATTATGCTCAGTTGCCTCTTTGGATATTGTGCCCCCACTTATAAATGTGTCATAAACAAGTGTGGAAGGGGGTTCTGATTGTTGTTTAGTGATCAAAGATCTACCATATGATCTAGGAGATAAAGGCAACTCTATGATACAAAGAGCTTGACCTAAAGTGTATTCTCCCATACTTCTTTCTTTTATGTCTATCTTGATCCCATTTGATTTTGATGTTGATGCTATATTACTAGGATCAATGGGTGTAGTTGTAGAAGATCCAGTACGGTTATAAGGTATCAAAGAATCAGATGTCTTCACAGAACTGCAATACTAGAATGGATTAATGTCTCCCTTGATAGTGACTTCCTGACCATTATGAGGGAATTTCAAGCATTGATGATAGGTTGATGGTACAGCTTGCATGGAATGAATCCATGGTCATCCCAAGAGAATGTTATAAGAAAGATCCATGTTTAGGACTTGGCAAGGTACATCTTTGATTATAGGACCAACTCTAATTGGTAAAACAATAGACCCCTTGGATGATCGTTCTTCCTCATCATAAGCTTTTATCATGATTTTCTTCTTGGGATCAATAGCATTTTCAGAGAATCCCAATGCAAGGACTAGTTTCAACGTACAGATATTTAAGCTAGCTCCTCCATCTATTAGTACTCATTTGATTTTGTAACTTTGGACAAGGACTTTGATATGTAGGGGAGCATTATGAGGTTGGGTAATAGCTAAGTCATCATTCTCAATGAAGGATAGGTAATTTGGGGTTGTTAAATGACCCACCATAGCTTGAAATTGATCATGATCTAGATTTTTGGGGACTTGGGTTCCTAAAAGAGCTTTTTCAAGGATATCTTTGTGAGATGGGGATAGACGCAAAAGCTCTAAGATGGATATCTGGGCAAGTGTTTTCTTGAGTTGTTCCAAAAGGTTGTATTGGTTGGAAATATTTGTTGTAGACTTTGGGACATAAACAAACTTGTTGTGAGGTGCATTTGGTTTAGATTGAATGCCTTGGAGAGTAACTTTGGATTGAGCATGAGTAGTAACATGGACTGGGTGAGTCTCTGATCTTCCTTTGATGGTAATGACATTGGCATAATACATAGAAGGATGACATTCGGAAATGTTACCAACATATCGATAGGGAGTGGAATTATAATTGGCTTGATTGTCACTCTTAGTATTTGAAGAACCTCATTTTTCATGCTCAGGAAGTGGATCTTTGAAAGCCGTATGTGATTCATTTGAGGTATGTCCGTCAACACTAATTTCACCACTTTCAATTAGATCTTGAATTACATTTTTGAGCCTTTTGCAATCATTGGTTTTATGTCCTTTGCCTCTATGAAATTCGCAATAATCATGCTCATCCCACCAAGAAGGCTTCACTCTAGGTTTGAAATCTTTTGTTTCAGGAAGCATGATGAGTTTCTTTGTGATTAACTTACATAAGGCTGATTCGAGAGATTCCCCTAAAGGAGTAAAGTTTCTTTGACATGAAAGGCAATCTTGGTTTAGATGAATCTTTGTTGGTATTTTGATTTGATGATTGATTGTTGTAGGTTCCTTGAGTAGCATTGGCCTGACTGGTGAGATTGAGAAGGGGTTGTGTTGGTTTGACATTATGATTATCAACAATCCCATCATTGACAATGTTTTTGTTTTTATTCCAGAATTTTGATTTGTCATTGTTATAGTTGTTGGAATTGGAGTTTGAGGATCTAGCATTGTCTTTAGAATAAAGTTTGATCTCACCTTTTCGGACCATGGCTTCCTCAATCTTGATACCATTTTCTATGAGCTTATTGAAGTTTGGTGGACATTGCAATTGTAACCTATAACTCATTTCTGGTGTAAGGTTATGCACAAAAATATCCATCTTTTCTTGTTCAGGAATCGTTCGTGGATATTTGGCAAACAATTGACGCCATCTTTGCAAAAAAGTAAGGAAGGGTTCTCCATTCTTTTGATGTGCATTGCAAAGATCAAGCATAGTGACTTCATGTTTGATGTTATATGAATAATGAGTCACAAATTTGTCAAGAAGCTCATTGAAAGATTTGATTCCTCAGGGTAGTTTGGAGAACCATTCCATGGCTTGTCCTCCTAAACTTCATGGAAATAGTCGCATAAGATAAGTGTCATTGTGAGCGACTTCGATACAAGCAGCACAAAACTCACGAATGTGGTCTTGTCGATCCGAATTCCCTTTGTATTTATCAAATTTTGGAACCTCAAAATGAGGAGGGAATGGAATCATTTATCAAAAGGATAAGGACATATATCATCCAAGGAATACTTCTTTGTTGATGATCCAGTTTGGATGTCACAGATTTTTTGTTGAAGCATCTAGATTTGTTGTAGAATGGGATCCAAAGATAACATGTTTCCTTGAGAATTTTGGGAAACATTATTGTGGGAAGCATTGTTTTGTGAAGCATGATTTTGGGAAGCACAGTTCTGCTGATCATTTTGAGAAATAGTGTGTTGTTCATGACTATGAGAAGCATTGGATTTCTGATTGGTTTCCTTTGCTCCATGAGTATCTTGAGAACATTTAGGGATTTCTTGATTGTTTGTGTGAGTTGGTTCTATAAGATAGGAAACATCAAAATCACTTGGTAACTTAGCTCCTTGTTGAGCAAGCATGAGGAAATACATCTCTCTATCCAAGCCTAAGAGTCTTTCCATAACATGATAAAATTGAGGATTTTGTGAAGCTTCTCTAAGTTCATCATCAGTGGGTTCGTCAGTGGATGTAAAAAGTGAAGTTTTCTTAGGAGCTTCAGGCCAAGGATTTTCTTCATTGCTGGTATTTCCTTCCATCTTGTCTAGGGATTCTGGATTAATGGCTTGTTTGAGTTTCTGAGATCGAGTTTGAACCATAAAATTGAGAAAATTGATTGTGGGATGAAAGATTCTTGATGAGAAGATATGGAAAGTGATTGATAGAAAATATATTGAAACGCGTTGAAAAGTGATAAGACAACTTGATAAACTCTAAGTCAATAGGAGGTATAGATCTCAATGTGATATGACAAAGGGGAATCAAGAGATAATAACCTAAGTAAGTTTTGGTGGTTTGAGGATGATATATCCTGATATGGTAAACTCAAAAAGATCAAAATCTAATAGATAAGGTAATGTTTCAACACCAAAATGAGAATTTCAAAGATTGGAAGAAAATGACTTGATGAGTCTTGATGAAGGAATGACGAAAAGTGATGAAAATGGTCAAACTAAAGATCAAAGGTCCATGTAACTCAACTATTTTTCCAGAATCTTACTAAAGATGAAAATGGGTATCTGAAAAAGTGATTTGGAAAATTGCAAAGTTTGTGAAAATGCTCACTGTTGTAAATGTGCAGGACAGATTTATCAATGCACAACAAAATGAGATATATGCGCAACAAAATTTGATAGATGCGAACTGTTAAAGTAAAAAATGTAGACAGTCTGAACAGATGTGCAACAAATTTGATCAAATGTGCAGCAAGATGTGATATATGCACAAGTTCTGAGGTTCTGATCTGAATTGAAATTTTTTGGATGTTTATGATGTTTTCTATTTATTTTTTTTTGGCAAAGTGAAAAATGCATAAACACACGCACGCAAGATAGAAATGATTTTAATCTAACTATGCTAATATGAATGCACAAACACGCTTACAATCTTATGGTAGGCAAGGACGATATCTGTTGAATCCCCACTAGGATAATAAAATCCAGCCATGCAAATCCACAGCGGACAGCCTAGGAACTTGGAGGCACAGGCTCCTCCTTACAGTGCACTCACTTCTCAGGCACACCAAGTTCTGAATTCAATGGGTCATTACTTCCCAAAGAACTGCTATCTCTACTATGAACCGTGAGTAATGTGGGGTGTCTTCACGAGCTTGGGTGACTCCTTGAGCCAGCAGATAGAAGGTTTTTGGCCACTAAATAAAAGCTTTTAGTAAGGACATCCGTTCAGGTGGTTGTGATCAAGTCATTTTCCCAATTAAGGGGGATCTCCCAATCTTTTCAAAGCAAGGCTTTCACCTCTACTAAGTAAGACTTTAACGCACCACTAGGGTACTGGAGGAGATTTTGGTTGCCACAATGAATTCACACCTATCTAATGTGAGACTAATCACACTAGCATTTTTTATATATTGGTTTGGAAGGGCTTGGCTTTAGCCTATTACCGGTTGGGTCATTCCTTGGGGTGAGTACCTCTTTTCCCACCAAAGACCACCCTCTAAAAATTATAACAGTTTCTCTTACACCCAAGGTCCACGAATGGCGAGGGGAGAGGATACGTTGTTATAATTTAGGATTATAGATATGCTATTAAGCAAGACACAAAAAACACTCGAGCTATTCTAAAGAAAACACACAAAGCAAAGACATGTCTTTTTTTAAGCCCAAATGAGATTATGGTCTATTTTGCAAACCCTTGGCAATCTGCAATCAAACCGTTAGAAAATTTGTTTAGCAATGGGGTCTTCAAAAACAATGTCCTGCAAAACAACCTAAAAGCTACTAGAGAAAATAGAAATTTGTCAAAGGTTAGCTAAAATCAAAATAAATCAAAAATTTAAACCTAACTACTTTAAATAATAGATGCGCAATAACAGTGGACAAATGTGCAAACTAATTAAACAGATGCGCAGAACAGAATGATGGATGCATAGAAAAGTGATATGGATGCGTAGAAAAGTGTAACAGATGGGCAGATGTTAATTAAAAACCGAAAATGAAAAAGCCTGGAAAATGACAGTTTTAATCAGAAATGCATGCACAGAATTTATGAATGAATGCGCAGTAAAAACTTGGACACGTCTGCACATGAAAAACTAAAAAAATAGAATGTTTAAAATGGAGGCTCACTCTCCTTCTAGCGCCAAAAATGTATGCAAATTAGATGTCTAATAACTAGAGATGATAAATTAACTTTTAAAGCCAATAAACCAATCTAATGCAACACAATGAAGAATACAAAGTAACTATAAAATGATGAAACTAAATTATTTACCTTCACCTACCATGTAGCTTGTCTCCATTGTCCTCTTAGCCTTGATTTCTTGTAGAGGTTGAGCTCTCAGATTTCCAAATGAAGCCTTCTCCCAAGATGCTACCAAAGTGTGGAGATTTTATGAAATGAGTGCACAATAGCTTATGCAATCTAATGGATGGAATGCAAATGAAATGATGATAATATGGATTGATTGTTCTTAGAGTGCTTGGATTCTTGATTACTTGAATGCTTGAATGCCTATTACAAAATACCTATTACAAAAATACCTATTAGCTCACAAAGGGGAAATGCGGCTCCTTTTATAGAGTTTTGGAGGATCTAGGCCTAGGTGGCACAATCCTACGGTTGAGAATGAAAGGTGGAAGATCCTAAGGCTAGGATTGACTTGGTTGAAGGAGTTGAGAGAAAGGGGGATGTAGTTGGAATGTGAGAGGAAGAATAGGGATGATGTTCCTTTCACATTGACATGGAGGAGAAGAAGGTGGAAGAGAAAGACACATGTCAAATGTCTCACAAAGACCAAAGAGAGAAAGAAGGAGAGACCTTTTCCTCATGAGGACTCTATGCACAAGTGTCCTATGAGTCACCTTTGACCCTTAGAGGTGGCTAGAGTAGCCCCTTAGGAATAGGAAATGTCTCTTGACTTGGTTGTTGAGAGGACATGTGGTCATGAGACCAAGTCCTATGAGGCCACATAGCCCTTAAGAATAGGACATGTGTGGATGAGGATAATTACTAATAAATAATTAATAATTATTATTTATTTTAGCCAAGGTGATGTGTCAGGTGAGTGGATAGATAAGGTAGATTAGGACTCTTAGTCATATTTAGGTGATTGTATATTTATTTAAATCACTTTTAATAAGACTAATTAGAAGACTTAGGATAGAGGAATAGACTATAGTGAATTCACTAAATAAATTGAATAATTTATTTAATAAATAGAGGAATAATTATTAATTAAATAATAAATATTTAATTAATTTATCAAGTCAATAGTAATTAAATAATAAATATTTAATTAATTAATGAAGCCATTTTTAGGTGTATATAGTATGATTTATGCTTGCACATGGATGAATTGTAATACAACAAATGATTATGATATGTAAATGCAGCGATACTCATGATATGTTTTGCAGGTATTGATGAAGACAAGTACTCAGTCTTATGTCAAAAAGGATGTTTAACCCAAGATAGTAACTTCTTGCGATTCGATTGAAGAGACCTTCAAGTTAGGTTTCAGCTCTTGTGAGATTTGAAGAGATAATTGAAGAATTGTTTAAACTTTGAAGTTCGTTGAGTCATTGTGAGATCATGCAAACATGCAAAATGCAAAGAGGCATGCAAAATGAAATGCAACCTAAGACCTAGCACCTAGTCACTGATCATGTGTCGGTTATTCTCATCATTGAATTTTTAGGTAACCGGATAAATAAATACAATGCCCACTAGTTATGAAACCATAGACATATGAATATCAATTTGTATGCGCAGGAATCAATACAACACCCATTGATTATGAAACCATGGACATATGAATATTGATTTTGTTTTCAGAATGTTGGATTAGATATAAGCACCAAGGCATAAATGCCAGGATGACCAGAATATCATGTCCATTTTCATATAGCAATTTGTATAAGCATCAAAACATAAACATTGTGATGACCTGAATATGCCTTGCGGTACAAACACATCAACTAGTCAAGAGATCATTCCAAATCCAATGTGAATTACCCGTAGTGACCCTTTATCATTCACATCTTTAGGTAAGATCACGTTTCACAGTAGGAGAAAGAACTCACTCAAAAAAAAGACAATAGTTAGATCAAACTTCCTTGAATTTTTTGGGTATCAATGGTCGAGGTACGCATGGCCATCCAATTCAAGATAGAGGCTCTTACAGTCAGATGCCATTTCAATCTAGAATTTCCAAAGTTGTTAGATGTTCACATACAAGAAGAAAACAAAGAAAAGATTATGCCCCCAATCAACACTCTCTAAATCCTGTAAAGGACATCAATGAAGAGCTTGTGGGAACACAATATGCAAAAATCTCAATGCAAATCAGTAAGCATACAAGGAGATAAAAACATGTAAAAAGCATAGATTGTTTTCAATTTCTATTGATGTTTGATTGCGTTGTTATAGATGCAAAATTCTTTTTGGAGACGAGACTGACTGACTGACTCAAATGAAGCTTCAAAGGACTCTGACTAGATATGATACATCTAAGATACATTGGAGGCCATAGGATATGACTTTGATTGCCCCCAAGTTTGAACATTAATAGGATATAGATGCTTTAGCTGATTAGTGTACAGACTGACTTATTGAAAATAGGAATGCGGAAACAAACTGGGAAATATGTACAAACTAAAGCAAGACTGAAAGCTGGGAAAGACCAAGATTGCGCTGATAGATGGAGCATTTTTTAACAAGTGACACCCGTTTGCCAGGTTTTCACCATCTTGGCAGAGATTCTATTTTTGCTACCAAGGTGCCTATTTCCAAGTTTTCACCAAGGCACTTTTTTCTTTTTTCTTATTTTTTTGTATTTTTCATTTTTTCAATTTTTTTTGTACTTTTGATATTTTTTCCTTTTTTTTTGTGAATCATCAAGGTGCCTATTGCTAGGTTTTCACCAAGATGTTCATTTTTTCAAGACTTTTTCCAATTTTTAAGATTTTTTCACTACATTTTACCATAGACTGAATGCCATAGGCATAGAATTTCTTCAGATGAAGAACATTGATTGGTTCTTAGAGCTATTCTCCTTCAGTCGTTGAGAGTTGATAGGCACCAGAGCCAAAAGTAGCAGTGATTACAAAGGGACCCAGCCAGTTGTGTTCAAATTTCCCCTTGTGTTCTCGATGTGATTGATTTTTAGGATTCTCTCTCAAGACTAGATCACCAACCTACAATTCTCTGTGTCTGACTTTCTTATTGTAGCCTCCAGACATTCTCTTCTGATATACTCTGAGATGATCATACACTGCTTGTCTGTGCTCATCTAGTAGTTCAAGTTCTTGCAACCTAGACACTTTGTAGTCATCATCAGTTACTAGACCATGCATTCTGATTCTTAGTGATGGGATTTCAACCTCAATAGGTAGTACCACTTCAGACCCATAAACTAAAGCAAAAGGTGTAGCCCCAATAGGTGTTCTGATACTTGTTCTGTAGGTCCAAAGAGCTAGATTGATCATGAGATGTCAATCTCTTCCTGTTTTATTAACTGTACGATGCAAGATTTTCAATAGACTCTTGTTAGAAGCCTCTGCTTGTCCATTCCCTTGAGGATAGTAGATAGAAGACCAATGTTGTGTGATCTTGAATTTGGCACATAGATCATCTAGATCTTTGTTCTTGAATTTTCCACCATTATCTATGATTATGGAATGAGGTATCCCATATCTGCATATGATATAGTTCAATATGAACATAGATATTTTTTTTCTAGTTGCTTGTGTCAAAGGGACTGCTTCTACCCATTTTGTAAAATAATCTATGGCTGTGATTATATGGGTATGTCCATTAGAATAATGAGGATGTATAGCTCCTATAAGATCAAATGCCCATTGGTGAAAAGGCCATTGTGTAGTAAAGGGAAGTAGATCTCTCCCTGGAGCATGAATTAAGTTTCCATGCACTTGGAATTTTTGAAAATTCTTAGCAAATTTGATAGCCTCTTTCTCCATCTCAGGCCAATAGTACCCAGCCCTAATAATTTTTCAAGCTAGTGTTAAACCATTCAAGTGTGACCCACAAATACCATCATGGACTTCCTCTAATGCACATTGAGACTCTTCCCATTCTAAACATCTAAGTAGTGTACCATCTAGACCTCATTTATACAGATCGTGACCAATGATGACATATCGGGAGGCATTACGAATCACGTATCTCTTTTCATGGCGGTTAAAGGTATCGGGAATGATTTGGTCTTGGAGATAGGAAAATAGGTTTTTGTATCTAGATGAATCATGACCAACAACAGTGCAGATCATGCAGGTTTCAGGGGAATCATATGCAGGATAAGATAGTGCTTCCACCAGGAACTCATAGCGTATCTCATGTTCAGGCTGCTATAATAAAGTAGATAGCATTGTCATTGCATCGGCAGCATTATTCTCTGTTCTAGGAATTTTCTCAAATGTGATAGATAGGAAATACTTCTTTAGATCATCTAACATTCTATTGTAAGGAATGAGCTTTTCATCTTTAGTTTGGTACACATCATTGACTTGATGGATAACAAGTTGTGAGTCTCCATGAATGTGTAATTCTGTTACCCTCCATTCAATCGCTATTTTCATACCATTCAAAAGGGCTTCATATTCAGCAATATTGTTTGTGCAAGGGAAATTTAGTCTGAATGCTTTTGGGATTGAATATCCTTGAGGAGTTATGAACAATATGCCTACTCCTAGTCCATTCTATGTATAGGAGCCATCAAAGAATAACTGCCATTCTCTAGAAGAAAGAGTCATGATAGAGGAATCTGGAAATTCCATTTGCATTGGTGTATTATCAATCAAAGGTACATCTTCCAATTGATCAGCAATAACCTATCCTTTGATAGCCTTTCTTTCCACATATTCAATGTCAAATTCACTTAAGAGGATAACCCATTTAGCTAATCTACCTCTGAGGGCAGCTTTGCTTAGTAGGTACTTGAGTGGATCAATCTTAGCTACTAATTGTGTGGTATGAGCTAACATGTAATGTCTTAGTTTATGTGATGCAAAGATCATAGCTAGACAAGCTTTCTCAATCATTGAATAGTTCTTCTCATATGCAACCAATGTCCTACTGATATAGTATATAGCTCTTTCCTTTTTGTTCTCATCATGTTGTGCAAGCAATGTCCCCAGTGATGTATCTGTAGCAGAGACATATAAGATCAATGGCTTCCCATGAATAGGAGGCATCAAAATAGGAGGATTGGATAGATACTTCTTGCTATGATTGAATTTGTTATCACATTCTTCATTCCATGCAAAGGTCACACCTTTATGTAATGTTTGCGTAAAAGGTTGTGATATATCTGCCAGCTGTGATATGAATCTTCTGATAGATTGAACTCTTCCTTGCAATGTCCTCATTTGACTAATATTCTTTGGAGGTTGCATTTCCATTATAGCCTTTACTTTAGATGGATCAACTTCAATCCCCTTTTTTGAAACTATGTATCCTAAGAGCTTTCTAGAAGTGACACCAAAATCACACCTCTTAGGATTTAATCTGAGACTAAATTTCTCCATTCTATCTAGTATCTTGCTCAAGTCATCTAGATGTGCAGCCCTAAGCATAGGTTTTTCTAGAGTATCATCAACATAATCCTCCATAGTCCTATGCATCATGTCGTGAAAAATAGATGTCATGGCTCTTTGATATGTAGCACCAGCATTTTTAAGCCTAAATGGCATGACATTCCAATAGAAGGTGCCCCATGCACATGTAACACTAATACATTTGGGGTGAAATTACGATGGCAATTTTCGACGGTGGGAAAATGTTATATGTTTTTGGCTTTTTTTTTCAATTATAACCCGACAATGTTGCAATTGCGACGTTAATGGGATATAAGAAAAAAAAAATGTTGGTCATTTCTATGTTCAATAGCACCGAGAGGGATTTTTGCAGCCATTGGGTAATTTGTATGTTGGACGAGGAGAAGTGAAGTGTCATTTGGGTCTCATTTTCACAACTGTGGTCAAAGATCTTGATGCTCTGCATGGATACCAAATAACTTGAGACTCGGCATGGACAACATATTTTCAGCTTGACTGTCGGTTACCTCCAAGTTGTGATTTATCAAAGGTATGTTCCTCAAATACCCTTTAAATTTTAACACCCGTTTACTGACAAGCAGGAGTCACGATTTCAATACCAGTTTGCAGTGACCAGGCACATTACAGATGCCTTGTCACCTTTATTCAATCCATCTTATCTGCATTAACATTTTTCAAAACAAAAGAAACAAAGCAAAATGTTACATTTCCCTCATCGAGATGTGGAACCATCTATCAGTTCATAGGGAATACAAATTTTTGAGTGCTGATAGTCAGCTAGGGCACACCGCGAGACCTCTGTTCCCTTATTCCTGTACTTCTTCAATGGTTAATCAAATTGACCCAAACCAGATGCAGATGAAAGATGTTAAGTTATAACACATTTTCATCCATTTAAAACTTTAACTTTGACTCTTTCGAGTCTACACAGATCTAATATACAGAGATAAGATTAAAAAAAAACCCTTTACACCATTCACAGTCCTGATTTTAAATCAACACAAGTGGCCACCTCCACAAATTTGTCTTCTCCTTGTGGTCATTAGGAGAATAGATGTTACAAATACCATATTCAAGTCCATTGTTCTTAATTGTTATCCAAATTTCCCCATTGCACAGAGAACACCCCCAGTCAAAAATGTATTTTTTCCATTTGGGCCCAACCAAGATAGAAGCACCACCCTTGCTCTTAACATGCTTTGTGAAAAAGACCTTTTCATCTTGCTAGATGCATCTTAAATTAATGTCAAGAGTGAATCCAACTACCTATAATTCTTGAAGCAAAAGAATATCAATTCATTTTTGCATCGTCAAAAATCTCTTAATGACATGTTTTCTATTTGGGGATTCCAAACCCCTGACATTCCAAGATGAAATTGTAAACTCCATGTAAAACATTATAACTATGTATCCATGGGAGCTATAAATCTCTTATAGAAACTTGTAAGTTTTTGTCTAGGGTGCTTAGATGGAAATTTTCCTATGGTTAGGCCAAGAGGCCTACCTCTCTTCTTAGTAGAGGGCTCCCTATTCTCAATAAACTATGGTTCATAGTTTACTTCTTGCTCAATTTTCTTAGTTTTCACTCTTCTTTTCTTCTTTTGTGCATTAAACACAAACAACTTAGGATCCTTGAGGGCCTCATTGATATTTTTGTCAGCCCCTTCCTCAATCTCTCCCTCTTCCAATTTCTCATCCTTGTCCTTCATAATAGATGCATCCCTTGGTCCACTCATCTAGGAGAGGCCAAAACTATGGGGAACAATGGCTAGATTATTGGGAAGATGGTGATGAATCTTAGGGGGGGAGGCTAAGTAAGGGGGCAGGAATGACCACAAGAGAGAAATTACTAAGTTTCTCTTCATCTCCATAGGCTTTCTTAAGAGCACCAAGCCCATCTAGGGATGTAGTTGCATCAACCTTATTAGAACACTTCTCAACCCAACTCCCTAGATTCTCCACTGTCTCCACAGCAGGATGGTCATTGGTTCCAATAGTCTCACCCTCCCCCAAGGGAGTGGATGAAGTGATGGATCCATTATGAGGTCCCTATGAAATGGAAACAGGTTCACGGTTCTTGTTCAAGCACATCTTGGGTGCAGAAACATTATTAAATTTGGGGTTAAATAGCCTCCTAATCTGCTCAAGAGTAATTTGTTAAGCATTTTGAGTTCTTTGTTTGGGTCTAGGAGATTTAGGGTCCAGTCCAAAGTTAAGGGAATTCGCATTGGGAAGGTCCTATAATGCAAAGCTCACTTCAATAGCATAAGAGGCTGGGGGGTCACCAGTGTTATTAAAGGCTTGTTTTAAGGCATCAAGTGTAGCTTCCAACTCCTCAGAGGTCGAGGGGGGTTGAATCAACTAAGAAAGTCAAGAAGAGTCATTCTCAGGTTAAGATGAGGGTAAAGACTGAGAGGTATTATGGATTACAGCATTAGTGCCTTCAAAGAGAGGAGGAGACTTCCTTTTAAGGAGAGGGTAGGAGAATCTCATGTGGCCTTCCCTTCGACAAAGGAAGCAGGCGTTAATACCACCAAGAATCATGATAGGGTACAATATCATCTGCCCTTCAAGGTCAAACATAATCTCTTTAGGAAGATCAAGACCTAGGTTAATTGAAACCAGAACCCTAGCATCATTGTGGGGAAGCAGAGTGAACATTTTATCCACTCTAATAACACTTCCAATCGGTTCAAATGCTTGGGGAATCAAATTCCAAAGAAACGGTGGAAGATGGCCAACAATGAGCCATCAAGGGCAAGAGAGGGCTATAATCTCCTCTTGAATAGAATTTGGGGACCAAGAAAATGCCCTAAAATTGCAAGAACCAACTTTCTAGAATTGCCTTCTAACCTGTTTTTGACTTGTAGGGTTAGCCATAAAAAAATTTAAAATCCCTTTTTGAATCATTTGAAAATACGTAAAATGGAAACCTAGCTTTTTAGACCACACATTATGAAGCCATTCATTCAAAAAGGAATGTGATGGAAGTTTAGACACCTCTTGAGTAGCAAGAAACAAATCAGTATCCTTTAATGTATTTTTTTATGATTCAATAGCAAGCGCCATTTGGGAATTTGGCTTAACAATGATACCTTCGGTAGTAATGGACTTACCTTTATCACCTCCATGCCGTGTGCACAGTTCTCCACTGGGTTTGTACTAGATGAAGCGCATGCCATTGAGAACCTTAACCTCATTCTCCACCACTTGCTTAAACAATTGAGCCTTGGAAGAGGAAGACAAAGGTAAGTTTTCTTGGATGGAAGGCATCGAATGCCCACTGCAGGGCATATTAGGGCCCATAAAAGGCAAAAAAACCAAGGACCCTGTTGCAGTAAATGTGAATTAATTGCACCAGTACATGGGAGAGGAAGGCCTCCCGCTTGGAAGGCCTCTTCAAAGAGCGTCTTGGGTTCTAGTTGTAGAGCTCAAGCCGCTAGCCTTCGTTTATCAAAATTCCATACATATCTGATTCATTTATTTTGTATCAACAACACTTTTGGAATTATATGTTCTCTTCATACTTTCGGTCCTTACATCTTCAGGAACTTGATCGCATAGGCCCTTAAATGCCTCTTTCCTACCATCTATCTTGAATTTGAATTCCATTATTTGGAGATTAAAGGAGTACTTACCAATGGACATTGTCCATTGAATGCCAAGTCTAGCATTGGTACCACCTAACTCCACAACATAGAAATCATCATTGACTGTAGTCTCCAATGGTCTATTTAATTTGTGTACTTTTTTGAACAAGATGTTTGGGATCCATCCACCATCTTCACAATAAAACTTTCTAGTTCTACTGCTTGGAGCTCCATTGTGACGACTAAGGCTGAATTACTAAAGTTATGAGTAGCCCCACTATCAATTAGCACTGTTATTTTGTGTCCTTGCAACATACCTTGAACCTTAAAAGGTTCATACTCGAGAGTTCCAGTCATTGTGGCAATTGTACCACTTTTCCTTTCTTGAGGTGAAAGCTCTTTTGTTTTGAAGGTTTCTTCATCTAACTCATCTTGTTCGTATAGAAATATTAAGTTTGAATTTTAAGAGTGACATTCTTTTAAGAGAGTTTTGAAAAGAAAGATCATTGTGAATTCACCATCATAATAGGATTTACGAGGAATCCTCAATGATAGTGATATCCTTAGAGAACTATACATTACATCCTTTCATTTATATCCATAGGAATTAGAACATTGACTAGCTGAGGTGGAGCTTGTGATCTCATATATATTACCTTCCATGTCAACAATAGGAATAGTGCTATCAAGTATCAAGACCAAAATAGGATACAAATTGTAATCCATACTTCTTGATTTTCACTTTTGGTTGGCTATCCACCATTTTAGTCAATATACTCTTAGCAATCTTTAGGCTCATAGTAGCCTATAATACAATGAAGAGAAACTGAATTCCCAACAAGGGTTACTAAGTATTCTTCTTTTGTCCTTGAACACCTCACCATTCCTAGTCTTCTACAAAAACCAGTTAAGATTTTTATCAAAAGACTTTACAAAACCTAAAAGAACCTCACAGCAAGAAATATTACTCCTAATATCCCAACCCAACTTATTTCCCACAAAAATATACCAACATATCCTAGCAAAATTGCAATGAAAAAACAAATGTTCAATAGTTTCAAGTTTCAACATTGTGGGACAAACATGAAGGCTGTACTAGTTGTGTGCTAAAATGTTGTCACACTTCTATGAATCCTTGCATGTAAGAAAACTCAAGAATGAGCCCTCACAAATCGATCCATAGCTCTCTATGCATGGAGTTGCAAGATTTGTAAAATTGCTCTCAGCTAGAGCTATAAACTAGTGACCTTGCTAGTCAACCACACAATGAAAGATTCCAAATGAATGCAATGCTATGCAAATCTATATGAGAATGAAAATTAATCTTATGAGAATGAAGATGCAATTAAGCTTTGAAAATGGAAATGAAAGAGTTACAAACCCTCTAATAAAACTATGTGAGATTAATCTAAAACATGAAAGGAAATGATACCATGATGATGCAACTATGATGCAAACTAGGATGTGATGTAGATGCAAGATGAATGCCAATGATGCTCCAAATCTTCAAAACTTTATGCAAGAATATCTCCAAAAGCTTCAATGACTTAGAAAATCTGTAGCATAATAATTCAAGTATGTATGGTGTGTGCAAATGAGGAAGAGAGCTCTTCTTTTATAGGAAGTGAAAAATCAATGGATGATTGAGATTAAGAGGCAAAAGACTTAATCAACGATGGAGAAAAATAGAAGCTTGATCCTTGTGCACAAATATCCTCCAATAAGAAAATTAGAAGCATTTACTTTATGTTGAGCATTTAATTTATGTCCATGTGAGGCAAAAGTACTTTTCTTTTATTTTTTATTTTATTTTTCTTTATAAATAAGAATTAAATGCTTTATTTGTGCAACATAGGATAAGAAGAAAAGTGGAGATTTTTTATTTAAATAAAAGGGGAGGAAATTTCTTTTAATTAAATAAAGACTTAGGATAAAATGATTTTATTATTTAATTAAAAGAGATTTCTAATTAATTAAAAGGGAGCATGTTCTCTTAATTAAATAAGATTTGTATTTTTTATTTTCTTTTAAATTAAATAAGGCTCAAACCTTAGGAAATATTGAATTGATTATGATTTAATCAAGGAAATTGATATATTTGAAAAATGTTAATTTTTGAAAATATTGATTCAGGGATTTGATAAATTGCAGAAATAGGGGCCCAAAGTCTAGGCGACCATTTTAGGGTGCATACATTTTCCCCTCTTTGACTAATGTGTGATCGATTTGGGAACACATGTAGTCAAAGAATGAAGTTGCACTGTGAGATCGATCTGGGATCACAAAACAACTCAGATGTGAGGTCGATTCGGGATCACATCCGGACAAACATAAACAAAAGAGTCTGGACATGAGGTCGATTCGGGATCATATCCAAAATAAGAGATAAGAATCTCAAGCTTGAGCAAAAAATCATAAAAAGATGTCTGAATCAAGAAAATCAAGGAAATCAGGGATGAGAATCCCATAAATACTACCCCCTCAGAGTCGAAATTGAAATCAGATAGAGGAGAACAACAAATTGATAAACTTGATCAAGTCACAATAAATCATAATCGAAGGATGGAGCATGATAGGATAATCATCAAACAGTGAAGATATGCCCCAGGTTGACGAGGTTTGACTGAAAAAGATATAAGATAAAGATTAAGTCAAACCTTAGAGAGAGGAAGCGAAAGGGGTGAATGAAAGACTAGAAGTTTGGAAGACATGGAAAGGAAGAAATTCTATCAAAGATCAAAGAATTATGCCTCAAAAGGTTAGTCAATGCGAATCAGATTTCAGTTTTGAGTCCGAAATGGATAGAAAATGATGTGACATGAAAGACCAGAAATGAAAGATATGATCAAGAAGAATCAGAAAATGAGCACAGTTGACCAACTAGTTCATAGATGATAAAAAGGAGAGCTCTCTCCATATGCAAGATGCAAAAACTAAACTAACATGAACCTAGGAATGCAAGCTACTATGAAAGTGGTTGACTTGTAAGGTCACAACGCTTATAGACATCTAATTATCATCATCGAGCATTATTGGTAGCGTCGTAAGATCATACAATGCACACTAGCATAACTATGTGGATATGAATATGATCTTTATTAGATAGAAATGTGGAAATCCCACCTAGGCATCAAAGACATGGAGGTCAAAATGACTAATGCAGTGAGATTACCTAAGTTTGATATGGCAAGATTATGCTTGTATAAAGACACATGAAAGTCAGGATAGCTATAAGCACGCACTCACAAAACAGTCAAGGATAATACTTTGTCAATCCATAGTGTCAAGTAAGACCAGCATAAATGCTCATGACAATTAGGATCAATAAAATATACCCATAAGCAGATAAAGAAAGAAAACATGTTCTCATACCCTCAGTCTTCTAGCTATGCATCATCGAAAACTTCTCAGGGAGAGACCACTCATCAAATAAATCCTCATAGACAACACACAAAGAAAAATAAAGTCAACATATCTCAAGCGAGTTGATTGTTTAAGTTCGTGTGTGTTGGTCATAGAGTCAAACTCTAGTTATCACATCTGCAAATGAGAAATATCGCATCAAACTTAGACTATTGGGTAAGACATCTGATAAGTGTTGAGAAACACTTGACGCAAGGGTAGTGTTGAAAAAAACTGTTTGGGGTGGTGTTGAAAAACACCTATTGTGAAATGCCCCAAGAGACAAATGCACCTAAAGGACCAATGCTAATAGGTATGCCCCTTAGACAAAGACAAAGACCAATTCTAGACCAAGGCAAATAAGGTCAAGGCATGATGGAAAGTGGCTAAGTGTCGAGGATGGATGCTAACAAATAGGGGTGCAAAGGCCTCAAGTAGCGCCTGTTTCCAGGTTTTCACCACTTGAAAATATTGCAATTTTTTCTTTTTTCTTGTTTTTGTATTTTTTTGCTACCAAGGCGCCTATTTCCAGGTTTTCACCAAGGCACTTTTTCTTTTTTTTTTTAGATTTTTTTTTTTTGTATTTTTTCAGGACTTTTTATACTTTTTAGGATTTTTTCAGCATCATATATGAATTTTTTTGATATTTTTTCAGGATCATAAAATATGTACAAAGGATGCCCCCAGACAGAATAGGCATCAAACTTCCAAGCAAGATCACATCGTGTAGTCCCAATGTCGAGCAAGGTGGAAAACAAGATGGATAAGCAAGCTGGTGGAGGAAAGGAGAATGAAAGCGAACGGAGGGAAGAAATCTTAAAGGTCAAACTCCTCAAGAGTACCCAAGCTAGGGAAAAAAAATTGTCATATAAAGCACATTTGGACAAGTAATGAAAGGATAGCATAGGATAAGCCTCAAAAGCGTGGTATAAGAGCAGGAAAGGATGCAATCCAAAGGAGTAGACATGTCAAGAGACTTCATAGCATCGTGTTTTACTCTTTTTTTATTAGATCAAGACTAAGGGGGAAAAGGATAGCGAAAGGCTAGAATGAATGGAGGAAAATGAATATGAAGGCTAAAAAAAAATGGAATGAAAGCAAGACTATCATAAGATAGCTCACAAGATAGCCAAATATTCGTGTATAGGTCAACATTGCCAAGATCAAAAAGAGAAGACGGAATGGATGAAAAATGTAGAAGAACTATGCATGATGCCTGATTACCAAGTTTTCATCATGGTACTTATCCAAGGCACCACAAGGGAGTGGTTTTCACCATAGGATGAATTTATTTCTCTTTACTTTTGCTACCAAGGTGCCTGTTTCCAAGTTTTCACCATGGCACATTTTCAATTATTTTTATTTTTTGTTCTTTTTGAATTTTTTTCTATTTTTTTAAATTTTCTATTTTTTTTGGGAAGAAGGCAAGCTTTTCTGATAATGCTCCTTGAAAGGATAAATCATTGATATACCAAGGATTCAAAATGATATGCTCAAAGATGCTAATAGGGAAAGGAAAATGGAAAAAAAAAAATGGAGGATAAGGTTTTACGTAAAGCGAGTGAGGTTGGAGGATATGAGGAATAGGCAAATGAAGAAAAATGATAGAAGGTAGAAGGATAATGAATGGAAGGATTGTGAAATAGTAGATGGAAAGGAAGGCAAGATCAACATCAACACACACCTTGAACGGTGGCGAGAGGGTGGAGGAAACTTGAATGAAGGAATTCGTGAAGGAATATGGTGAATGTTTAGTAGAGGTTGCGGTTTAGGCGCATGGAATTGAAGAATATTTTTAGAAGAAGATGAAGTGGAAGCTTTTGGAAGCTTGAATGTCAACTTCACTTTTTGTTCAACATCATACTTTTTCAAGAGAGATTTTGGAATCCATATAGCCTTAGGCTTTTCATTTCCTTTTGATGATTTAGAGAGAATATCTTCAATGATGGATTTTGGAACCCATACTTGTCTTGTAGTTTTCTTCTTAGATATCTCTTTTGACTTTATGCCCCCATGTCGATTAGAGGGGACATGGTGATCTTTTTTTGATAGATTATTGTTTTGCTTCTTTTTCTTGTATTGAACATTCAAGTTACTTCCAAAAGACTTGGGACTTGTGGAAGAACAAGGAGGATATGACCGATTTAGATGGGTGGGTGGATGGAAAGGATTCAAGGGTATGTATCTATGTTGATCTTGAGGAAAGATAGGAGATGGAGGGACGTAAGGACCCAAGATAGATGATAAATTAGGAGAGTTAGGAGGGGAAAGTGAAGGGATATAAAGACCCAAGATGGAAGGAAGACGTGAAGCCCTTAGTATTGGTGGAGGAGGTCCAAGGATGGATGTGGAAGACGCAAAAGGATAATCAATAAATTCATCAACATCTATATGAAAACCAAGGACATCAGCATCTTTAGAATGAGCATTAGGATTTTCAATAGGATCATGAACATCTTGAATAGGAGCAACTTCTTCGATAGGATTGTTGAAAGCTTGCAAAGACTTAGGAAGAGTAGAAAGTGGAAGTGAACATGGAGTGGTAGAACAAGAAGATGGAAGACTTTGATCTTGACAAGGATCTTTGGATAGCATAAGCGTATCAACTTTCTTTTGATTTTCAATAGGCTTTACATCAAAAGTAACAACACCATTTTTAATAACCTTAATGGAAGCATCATCTTTGGAAAGCGCAAGTGTGGTAAGGTTATTTTGATTATCAATAAGCTCAATAGTGTAAGTAGTAGCTTGATCTTGATTAGGAGATGGTGGAATGAATGCGAAAGAGCGTAGAGGATCAAAAGAACCATGCAATGGAGAAGATACATCATGAAGAGAATTGGATGACATGGAAGGTTCTTGATTTTGATCTTTCTTTATATTTTTTTCTTTATCATTTTTAGGGTCCTCTTGACATGGAGCCACTTTTAAGGACAAGGAAGCATGTTGAAATTGTATGGAAGACTTTGGAGGAGATGCTAAAAGACTAGATGAAATAGGCATTATAGCATTTAAAGGCTTAGGCTCTTTAGGTTTAGCATTATTGAAAGTATTTTCAGCCAAATGAAGGTTAGCTTGAGTTTCTTTAAGAGGTAGCCCTCGAAGATAACTATAGGGATTCTCATGAAAATTCTTAGGATCTTTGTTGGATGAAGGATTTGTGAAAGATTTGGAAGAATTGGAAGCTTTAGGAAATGTATGGGCATTGGAGGAAGTAGGGGATGGAAGGGAACCATCACAAGACAAAGGTTCAACATTAACATGATCTTGCTTGAGAGTGTCATCTTTATTTTCAGCATGAATGTTCTTAGAGGAAATATTCTTGTAATATTTACATTTCAAATCAACACGGTGCATTTTATATTCCTCAACAATAGTAGCTGGATTATAATCAAAGTATTGTTCACAAAACTCATCAAAGTTTCTTTCAAAATCTGAATCATACAGATCACCATCACGATCTTTCCAATATGAGGACCCATTTCCTATAAGCACAAGGATACGACTAGGAGGACTCTTAGGAATAGAGGTGTCATAGGTATCAGTACATTGTCCATCATCATAGTCATCATAGGTGGGTGCGTCACTCTTCATGGAAGAGGTATCATAAGGACTATCACGTTGCTCTTTATTGTATGTCTTCTGAAGAGAAGTAAGACTCTTTGAAGAAGTAGAAGAAGAATGAGATTGTGAAGAAGAGGAAGGTGAAGACCTAGTGGAAGAAGAATACTTGGATGATGAGAAATTTGAATGATGTTTAGAAGAGTCATGATAAGATTTGGAAGATTTAGAAGAATCATGATAAGACTTAGAAGATGAAGAATGTGAATAGTGTTTAGAAGAATCATGATAAGACTTAGAAGATGAAGAATGAGAATGATGTCTGGAAGAGTCATGATAAGACTTGAAAGGTGAAGAAGAATGAGAAGATTTAGATGATGAAGAATGTTTGGAAGAAGAAGATCGTGATATGATCATGTTTATGATTCTAGCAAAGACATCTGATTTAATCATCTTTTCTTTTCTTTTTGCTATAAATTCATCACTCATGAGAATTTTGGAGGAACAACACTTTTTGAATATGTCAATGAGCTCAAGATCATCTATTCTTAATAAAGGTTCCAAAACCAGATAGTCAAGATTCATGGTTATAGAAGAGGAGGAATCAAACATGGAAGAAATGAATAGATGAATAGAAGAAGGTAGACTAGAAAATAAGAGGAAAAGAATCAAGAAGAAGAAGAAGAAGAATTTCCCATGGGAATAGAAGACTTCAGAAGAAAATGGGAAATGGAGAAGAAAGAAGAAGACTAAGAGTCATCTTATGCAATTGATACCATAACGTTCATTGAGATTTTGAGCAACATGACAACACTTAGGATCTAACCTGGACTAACCAAGGAAAACCAAGCTTCTAAGGAGAACTCACTACAGCAGGACGAAACTCAATTTCAATATTCCAAATAGATCTTTCAAAAAATTTTACAATGATGATCAAGCACATAGAACAGCAACCAGGGAGTTCAAGCAAATAGTCTTCAAGCAATGAGCAAGGGACAAAGCAACATTGCGCATGAATAGAGATAGTGACTTAGTATGCTACTCCTTAAAGATTCTACTTGTGTATGTTCTTAAAAATATTTTAGCAGGCACTTAGAACACAACAACACCTTAACAAGCTGTCTACAATGATATACATGACTTTTCTAAGGAGTCCTCGATATACGCAAGGTACATGAGGCCCAAATCCATAGATGAGAAGAATCCAAAATCACACAGCCGGGGGGAGACGGTAACCCAAATCTCCTCCTTCACTTCTCAAAAGTATAAAATTCTTTGAGGCTTAGCCAAGAGTGATATCAAACTCAATTCCCAAGAGAGGTGTCTTTGGATTCACCTCCTGATATTTATACTCTGCCAGAACACAGGAGTTAAGGTCGTCCCTTGAGATGGTGTGTCCCCAAGCAGGCCTTCTAGAAATAAAAACTAAGTAATTCACTATCAAAAGTATTTAGAGCACTAAAGGTGGAACACTTAACTCTTCAAGTAAATGTGAAGTGAGTCCAAAAGTGGAACATTTAACCCTTTAAGATAATGTGAAGCGAGTCCAAAAGTGGAACATTTAACCCTTCAAGAGAATGTGAAGTGAGTCCAAAAAAGTGGAACACTTAACCCTTCACAAAAATTCAAAGTGAGTCCAAAAGTGGAACATTTAACTCTTCACACCAACTCAAAGTGAGTCCACACCTTAGAAAACAAGTGAGTTCCAAAAAGCACAAAAGGGTTGCCTAGTGGAGCAATTAACGCTTCTTTCCTGTAGACCCCTCCCCTTTAATGTGGCACTAATCTTGCAACCACAGGGCAAAAATGAGGGGCCGGCGGATTAGTGAATCCAATAACCCAAGATAGCAATCTAGATCAATCACAAGTAATCTAAAGTTGCTTATCAATACTACTCACAAATGACAAAGGGTTGAATCAATGGAATATTTAACTTTCTAAGAAAACATAGAGTGAGTCCACAAAGTGGTGCATTTAACTCCCTATGTAAACAAGAAATGAATCCATACCCTCAATCACTCAATGAGATATTTGATATTGGAACCAAGAATTACTTAAGGTTTAAACACAAGAATTCACTTACACAAACTTATATGAAAGCAAATCTATGTTCATTCATTTCCCATTAAGAGCATCAATTGAAATGTGTTCTATGAAAGCATGTAAACACTCAAGTCAAACACATGAGAAGTTCAATTTTAATCCCAAAATCTAAATGTTGTAGAGATGGAACAAAGTACCTCAAGTCCAATGCTTTGTTTTAAACATTTTCCATGAAAGCAAGAGCACCTTCAAATGAACAAGACAAGAAAACAAGCAAACAAGATATGTAATGTATATCCAACTTATGCAAACCCTAGGGTTAGATCTAAAAATCAATTGTTAGAAGCAATGATAACCAGAAAATAATCCAAATGATAACTCATATCATGCAATGAACAATGAAAAATAAGTGCATACCCATCACAAAATTTTATTTTTTTTGTATTTGACCTAATCAACAAGATCTTATTTTTACCACATAAATTCAGACCCTAAACCCAAAATGAATAAAAGAGACCTCTATCAAAAAATAGAGATCTTTCCAAAAATGTAAAAATTTCAAAAAAACCTCTTCATTTGTACCCTAGAGACCCATTTTACCAAAACAGACCAGTTTTTATAAATTGACCAAATGAGTTATGATATGATTTCTAAATTAAAAATACAATGAATAGACCCCCTTTATAATTCCAAGAGCTTTCCAGAAATATAAAAATTTTCAAAAAATATGCTGATTTACGCCAAAAATTGATTTTTTATGAAAAATTAAGAAAAAAATATAAAAAATACAAATTACCTTCAAAAATTCTAAAAAATTTTTTGGAGCTTCTCTGATATGTCCGCAACCTACAAAAACATTTTCAGAACAAAAAACCAAGCCATTTGGGAGATATGATCAAATATTTCAAATCTACAGTTTTTCATCTCCAAACAAATCTGCACAAGGGTTAGCTCCAAAAATAATCAAAACCAGCATGTAAAAAGTGGGTTGCCCCATGGTGGGTGCCAAAAATGTGTGCTAAAATGTTGTCACACTTCTATGAATCCTTACATGAATGCAAATTAATCTTAGATAAGTATGCAAATTAGGCTATGAAAATGGAAATGAAAGAGTTACAAACTCTCTAATTAAACTATGTGAGATTAATCTAAGACATGAAAGGAAATGATACCATGATGATGCAACTATGATGCAAGCTAGGATGTGATGTAGATACAAGATGAATGTCAATGATGCTCCAAATCTTCAAAATTTGATGCAAGAATATCTCCAAAAGCTTCAATGACTTAGAAAACCTGTAGCATAATAATTCAAGTATGTATTGTGTGTGCAAATGAGGAAGAGAGCTCTTCTTTTATAGGAAGTGAAAAACAATGGACCATGGAGATTACGAGGCAAAAGACTTAATCAACGATGGAGAAAAAAAGAAGCTTGATCCTTGTGCACAAATATCCTCCAATAAGAAAATTAGAAGCATTTACTTTATGTTGAGCATTTACTTTATGTCCATGTGAGGCAAAAGTACTTTTCTTTTATTTTTTATTTTATTTTTCTTTATAAATAAGAATTAAATGCTTTATTTGTGCAACATAAGATAAGAAGAAAAGTGGAGATTTTTTATTTAAATAAAAGGGGAGGAAATTCTTTTTAATTAAATAAAGGCTTAGGATAAAATGATTTTATTATTTAATTAAAAGAGATTTCTAATTAATTAAAAGGGAGCATGTTCTCTTAATTAAATAAGATTTTTATTTTTTATTTTCTTTTAAATTAAATAAGGCTCAAACCTTAGGAAATATTGAATTGATTATGATTTGATCAAGGAAATTGATATATTTGAAAAATGTTGATTTTTGAAAATATTGATTCAAGGATTTGATAAATTGCAAAAATAGGAGCCCAAAGTCTAGGCGACCATTTTAGGGTGCATACACTAGTATTATTAAGGACAATAGCATCAACAATATTTATTAAAGTCAACAAACACCTAAAAAATGATTTCTATAATTCAAGCAACTTGGACCATTAAGTGACCAAGAATGGATTGTGAATCCTTGACAAAGAGTGAAAGTTTCCACAAGTGGTAAAGCATATCAGAAATCTTATTGGTATTGACTAGCATGTTGTAAATGCTTCTATTTTTAGCCAGCATTGAAGTCATTCGTCCATTTGATGTTGCTTGAAAATTAAAAGCTGTATTAAAATTCAATTGAAAAAGAAAGTTCCAACTGTATGGGGACTTTTTAAGAAAGGAGGTGGTTTTTTTTCTAAGTAGTGGGAATCTATAGTTTAACCTGAAAATCATTCCATGTAATCAAATAGCCATTTCTAAAAAGACTACTAAGACTTCACAACCTTTAGTAGATCAACTCTTAGTAAGAGTAACCCCATGTCTCCATGCAGCTGCTTATGCACAATTCTGCTTAAAGTTAAACAGTCATGTTCCCATGTAAATTTTTTATTAGAGAGAAAGGATAAATTGGAATCTTTCCCTATTTTAGTGGAGCAACAGCTTCTTAAAAATTGAAAACAGGCTTTGAAAAAAAGGGGTGCTGCAACTTATTAAGAAAAATGACATGTCTTCACCAATTTTATTCCTCTCCTTTTTATTTGCCTAAAAAAAATTTTCCAAATTTTATTTGTAAGAAATATTATTATAACATTTTGTTTATATTATTATTTAAGAGGAATGCTTAAAAATGAGTATTAGATTTCGCTATCCATGGGGCCACCAGCTCTCCAAATTGCTGCTTAAAAATGTTAAACAATAGTTGCTTGCCAAAATAAGCCAAACAACTGCATAGGGACCTACAAGACTTATTGTTAAAATTGAGTATTCACTAAATAGCTAACAAAAGTTCCATTAGTCCTAGAAGAAAAAGCTTTACCCTTCCTTGTAGATTATGTTGCCCAAGATGTATATTATTCTTCATGGTGCGATTCTTTTTGCTAGCTGACCTTTTCAAGTACTGGCAACAAACCTTTATTTTCTCTCGTTTTAAAATATAAAAAGTTGTCTCTTTTCTTTTGGACGACTTCCTAGGGTAAAGTGCCAATTTTCAAATGTTGCTTGGGTTATTTATTTTGGATCCAACTTTCATAACCATTCTCTTTTTTATATGCCGATGTCAACCTTTAAGTTGGTCATGAATCTGGAAAGAGGATACAACTAGCTTTTTCAAAAGTGAATGATTTTTTTCCTTTTTCCTATTTCATTCATAACATACACGTCCCACATCCTAATCACCATTTATCACCATTTATCAAGAGTTTACCACCTCGGACTATCTATGAGCATTTCTTAATTTGAAACATAGGACTTTGATATGCAATATGATCCAACTAAAAAGGATTATTTTTAACTTTACTAATGGTTTTTGATAATGAACAAGCCTTATGTAACAAAAATCATCAAATTTTGGATAGCAATCAATGAATGGATTCACTCCCATATCAGGAGGAAATGGTGAAATAACCATCATAACAATAGTAATATAGAGCAAGTTTAATTGGTCTTTTCATATGTCTATCTTGTGCATTTAGAGATCATGGCACATCATGAGGCCATATTTCTTTGAGAAATTTAGTCAAATAGTTCACACGCAGTGTCTATGGTTCTACATTCCTTTACAAAAATTCTGTCAGAGTTCACGAGCTAAGCCTAGGGTTCCACATTCCACTGCATACAAATCTGCCAGAGCATTTCCAATTTCTAACTATACTTCACTTACACCCTTAAAATAAATATACCCATCGTATTTACAATCATATTTCAAGATGAGAGCCTCCAATATAACACTCTTTCATTATCCCATAAAAATTGAAAGATTTGCCACCTTAACAATGAATTAACATAGACAACTAGACTGTAACAAGATTTGCGTGGATTTTCTTGCTAGCAATTAGATTGTAATGAGCATTTGCTAGGGTTTCTTTTAAATATTTAGTTGGGTTTTCTACTATTTTTTTGTCTTCAAATCTTTTTGCTTATTAGTTTTTCCATTATGAACCAAAGTTGGAGAGGATTATTCTCCTCTTTGTGGTTCCATTATAGATTTGTTGGATAGATTAGGTGCATCCTTGGAGGAGAAGAAAGGTGATGTCTCCATAGTGGCAATAAGGAAGAAAAATGACCAAATGATAAAGGGAACACATACATGTGTGCCAACCATGGAGGAATCTCTAATTATCGATCTTGATTTTTTGGAATTTAGGAAAATTGTGTCTTTGCATAGCAAGAGTTTGATTTGTAGATTCCTTGAGGTCTAAACTCCCCTTGAAGATCTATATTATTGGGTAAGAAAAAATTGGAAAAATAAAGGAGAATAGGAGATTCATAAAGGATAGTTCATTGCAACTTTTTCTAATGAATATAGTTGTGATAGATTTCGAGTGAAGGTCCTTATTTCTTAAGAATGAAGGAATCTTTATGAAGCACTATCATATTAGTATCTATTCCTCAAAATAAATCCCATCTATGATATTGGCTTGGATACATTTCTATGCTCTCCCTCTAGAATTTCGGCCCCCTTATGTTTTTGAGATGATTGAAAACTTGTTGAAAGTGTTGATGTCTCTAGACCCTTTCATGGGAAAGATCACCTAGTTTATGCCAAGACCTATGTAGAGATATATCTCATCTCTCCCTTTTCTTAAAGTCTTACTCTTGAGAGTATTCAAACCCTAGACCATGAAAGGCTTTTGGATTCACATGTAGAGGGTTTCATGAATATGGTCATCATAATATAGAATGTTAAACAATTGAGAAGCTTAATCACCTAGTTGTACTAAGAAAATATTTATAAATTAGTCAGTAATCACTAAGAAATATAACCAGTAAGTAAAAATATATAAATAAATGTTTCATGAACTGATATTTTCTCATCTTTATTTTGAAATTGCAAGGGAAAAAAATCAATTAATTGGGTGGTGACATGATTCAGAAAGCTTTATGCAGCTGAAAAGAGCATGATGAATTAGGTGCAAACATGTTTACAGCACATATAATATTATTGTTTATGTCTCAAAATCTCTGAAGGGCGTGATTCCCTGAAGTCAATAAATTATGGCATATCCACCATCTTCAAAATGTGACATGGGATATTTGAAGAAAGTGTATGCACACGTGTCATCTAGTAATTCTACTATTTGATGGTCTGATTCCAACAATCCATGACATCATGTGCACATGAGATTTACAAGTCTTTTATGGCTCCTTCACTGCTTGATAGACAGCTAAAAAGTCATGATCACCAAGCCCCATGCTTATGGCCTTCTTGAAAACCTTAAGAATTTTAAAAACCAGACAATTGAGATTAAACCATAGGCTAGAACTCCTTACCCAATATATATATATATATATATATATATATATATATATATATATATATATATATATATATATATATATATATATATATATATATATATATATATATATATATATATATATATATATATATATATATTGTAAAAGTGATTTGAGCCAATTGCTAGCATAGCTTTTAAATTCATTCTGGTAGACAAAGAGAGAAAGATAAACTTAAGATACCTCATTGGCTGCAGTAGCTACAGGCATAGATACTCCAGCATCATCTCCAAGAGCAAGTGCTAAACGCATATCCTTCTGTTGATGTTTCAATGGAAATGCTGGGGGGAACTTTTGTTGAATCATAGCTGGCCCTTTCAACTTAAACATAGGATTATTGATTGCACCTAATTCCTATCATAAATCATTGTATTAGCAAAGATGGCACTGGTTTGCTGTCCTAAACCATTTTCCTCTTTGCAATGTCCTTAGCATTGCATGTTATGACCTACCTATTTTTTGTAATAGAACTTAAAAGTATGCTCAAAAGTACCAAAATAAAAGATAGGGTTCCCTGCAAAAGCATGCATAAAGAAGCCTACGAAGACATCTAACAGCGTTTGCTAACTTAATCCGCTCTTATCAGTTAGAACGAGGCCTTCAGAGAATGAATTTGCCATGCTATAATGACAACTGGGTCATGTCAAATATTGAAGAAGTTTGATATAAAATTGCAGGTCATGAAAAATTCAGCATTAAATAATAGTCTTATATGAACAACACGGAGTTTATAAGAATCTACACATAAAATAAAGCATTTTCTCTTAAAACCTGCAGTCTTCCTCAGGCATAAGAGTTGAAATTGTGTACAAACTTCCTCAACCATATTGCCATACATAAAATAAAAATTGATATCTTTGACCAAGCACGCTCCTTGTATATATGTGAAAATTTTGCTGCTTGATTTGTCATTGATGTGTCATTACCATTGCTAGAAATTTTAAGTAAACATACCAATAATAATTACAATTATCACAAGGAAAATCTTTTGATTTATCATTCTTATATTAATGAGAATTTACATTAATTCTTTTGTCTAATGATTATCAGACCATAAATCTGCTAAATATTGAAATGGAATATCGATTGATTTGACTATGGCTAAAGGAGTTCACTCTTAAAAATGTGGTTTTTACTATGAACATACACTTCACAGTTATAATTTAGAACACTACATCATTTTGCAAGCTGTGATATGAGTGGATCATGTTTGTCATGATAAATCATGTCAATCTCTATGGACACAAAATGTTTAGATAGTTTCTAAGCACAAAAAGGTTAGACAATAAAATCATATGGTAGTGATACCTCATCATCAAACAGGTTAGAGATAGGTGACAACTAGTCATTCTTGTGGATGGTAAGACTGATGATTTCCTCAAAGATATGTATCAAGTTTTAGAAAATGGTGTTAGCATTGTGATTTGTGTTGTCATTGATGTGAACCTCTTGAGTTGCATTAATGTCAGTTTGGGAAGGATGGACGGTTGCTGAGACTATATTGAGTCTGTGACATTGATTAAGGAGGAATATTTGAAGAAGTTTCCAAAGTTGTGGCATTGCTTGATGAAGAAGATTTGAATAATGACTAAGGAAGTAACTAAGGCTATGACATCGATTGATGAAGAAGATTTGAATAATGATTGAGGGAGTTTGTAACTTATCTAGAAGACAAAAGTATGATAGACAATAATATGCAGGAAATAGTATTTGAAGATCTTATTGAAGAATGCTTTGAGGAGATGACTACTTGCAGCTCTGGATATAATGATTGACTACTGTGAATATTGCACTATCATGTGTGTAGACCCCCAATTGATTATTTGACAAAGATTTGATGTGTTGTTTGGATGATCATAATGTTGCTGTCAGGATGGTTTGGACAGGCTTGGAGAATGGCTTGCATTGCTCCATAATGGGTTTTCAGGTTATGCAGTTTGGTGGACTTGGTCAAATGGTTCATGAAATGTTTCAGTTCAGATATCTTTTGATGGTTTTTTCCGTAGGTGTAGATTTGTTGTCACATGCACTATTCTACTATTTGTGTTGGCTTTTGGTCAACTCAACTATTTGCGGGGACTTAATTTGAGTAGTTTGGGTCTAGATATAGGTCAAAGGAAATGCTAAGAGACTTGAGATGATCTTGCCATGGAGAGTTGTGCTTCGAATCATGCTACATGCTTTGGAGAGTGTTTTGGCCCAACTGGTAACTTGCTTTTAATACATTTTCACATGTTACTTTTGGGTCTGACTTTGGAAGGAGTTGCGATGCATATGGATGAATTATATTATTTGGGAAGGAACTTTTATGATGTATATGTGTCCTCTTTGTCTCCTAGGGTGGATTGCATTGAGTAATTTGTTCAAGGTGGTCGACTTTGTATTAATAATACTTATTTTTTATCAGAGAATATTGGAAAATCAACAATCCAATTACATTGAATATGGCAATGAATTTCTCTATTAGATGCTAGGTATAAATAACCTCAACATATAACAAATTTTGTGCAAAAAACTCGCGAAGGAAATCAAATTGACCAATCTCTTAACAAAATGTGGAAACAAACAATAAAGAATTATAAAAAATAAACAATATATATAAACAAACTATCTACGTGGAATTACGACAGATGTCATGCTTGTCGCATGATCGCATGCAGCTTCCCAAGCGCATGCGACCATGCGACAAGCCTCTAGCCATCACAATTGCTTGGGTGTACGTCGCACTTGCGATGGTTACACATAGAATTACGATGGATTTCATGCTTGTCGCATGATCGCATGCGGCTTCCCAAGCGCATGCAACCATGTGACAAGCCTCTAACCATCGCAGTTGCTTGGGTGTTCATCGCCATTGCAACGTATACGCATAGAATTATGACAGATTTGTTGTATTGGCGACACCCAAATGTCATTGCAGTTTTGGTGGGTGTACGTTGCACTTGCGATGGTTACACATAGAATTATGACAGATTTCATGCTTGTCACATGATCACATGCGGCTTCCCAAGTGCATGCAACCATGCGACAAACCTCTAGCCATCGCAGTTTTGGTGGGTGTACATCGCACTTGCGATGGTTACACATAGAATTACGATAGATTTCCTGTATTGGCGACGCCCCAAATATCATCACAATATCAGACAAGCGTGTCGTAAGTACTATGGTATTCATCGCCATTACGATGCTAATATAAGGAATTGCAACGGGGTTGATGTCACAATGAAGGGGCTTCATAGCGACGGATTGAAGTCGTAATTGTGACAGAAAAGGAAAGACATCATATTTTACGACTAAAAAATAGTGACGTCTATTACTGTCGCAATTGCAACACATAGTTGTCTCAATTGTGACACATAGCCATCACAAATCGATGCCAAATTTATTAGTGTAAAAGCAGTTTTCTCTTGATCCTCTGGAGCAATTTTTATTTGATTATATCTAGAAAAACCATCCATTAGAGAATACATCTCAAAGCCCACAGTCATGTCCACTATCATATCAATGTTAGGTAGTGGAAAATCATCCTTAGGGCATGCTCTATTCACATCTCTAAAATCTGTGCACACTCTGATTGATTTATCTGGTTTTGAAATAGGTACAATATTAGAGATCCACTTGGCATAGTCAATAACTTAGATGAATCTAGCTTTCAGGAGCTTCTCTAATTTAGCCTTCACCAAGAGTGCAACATGAGGATGCATCTTTCTTAACTTTTTCTTGACAGGTTTGACATTTGGAGCTATAGATAAATGATGCATTATAAGATTAGGATCCAATCCTGGCATATCTGAATATTTCCATGCAAAGTTGATCTTCTTCTCTATTAGGAATGTTGTAAATTTTTGCTTCTCTTCTTCTGATAAAGATTGTGCTACATGAATCAACTATGGCTCTTCTATTGTTCCCAAGTTGATGGATTGAGTGGGCTCAATTAGAACTGGAGATTTGTCCTGTAAATGACTCAGAGGGACATCAAATATCTCATCCTTAGGTGCCTCAGAGAGTTTTTCACCTTTGGATACATCTTTTATTTTTACTTTTGTAGGTTCTGAGACTGCCACAAAGTGGTTTTCACCCTCAGAACTCCTTTTCTTTTTATTCTTATTCTTATTTTTTTGACTGAGATATTTGATGTCCGACTCTATCATGCTAACGCTCGGTTCACTAATGGAAGTACTCATAGGATCAGCTACATTGAGGTAGCAAGCAAGGGCATAGTCATTTGGGAAGGTATAAATACCATGGCTCGGATTTGTGGAGGTTTGATTAATAAGGTCTGGATATTGGATAGTCAAAGTGGGGAAAGATTGGGATATAGTGTTTATGGATATGGATCTATCATCATTGGTCCTAACCTGACACTCGAGTTCAATGGTGATATTACAACTCAAGACATTCAATTCGTGAATAGGCTCAATGTCATTGTGGGAGTCCAATTTAGCCATAGGTGGATCAGACTCGATAGGTTCATCATTTCTCTCTAGACTTACGTTGGGTTTAGGTGCCTATTGGTGAATAACATCAACATGTTTCTTTGTAATAAGCTCATCTTCATTTGGTTCTGGAATGGCTCCCCATTCATAGTCATTAGATTCCTCATCTATGCCTCTAGGAAATCTAAGAACATGTGTAAAGTCAACATGAATACCCCAAGAAGGGTTACCCTCAGATTCTAATTTGAATTCATACTCATGAGAATCTATCTCAGAATGACTAACACCTTCCTCTTCTTGATTATTTTTGAGATTAGATGGTTCTTGTGTTGCAACTATCTCTTGATTGATAGTAGGTTCTTGTGTTTCTACTACATTAATTCTTTTGATTGGATCATCTTTATCATCAAGAAGGTCTTTGATCTCTTTAGGCAATTTTTCATAGGGGATGAGTTCTGAGCTGTCTAAATCACTATCTGATGGTTTAGCTTCCTCCTTCTTAAGAAGAGGTTCATCTGGTGCGATCTACTCTATGACATGAGAACAATTACCTTTGAGGTGAAAGGGTTTCTTTTTAAAACCTAAGCCAACTTTGTCTTTATTCGCTCTACCAGTATGTGGGAGAGGTGCCTCAAGACCTTTTCCTCTGACTCCTAGAGGTCCTTTACCTGAATATCCCATCTTAGCTATTAATTTATCTCCTGGGCCATATGACTTAGAAGGATCTTTTGTTACCGCTGAGTTACTAGTTTGAATATCATGGGATTCAAACTCATCTTTGTATAGCCATGTGATCATAGCTTCATCCTCTTAAAATTCTTGCTTGGAGACTTGTTCTGCTACAAAATTCTTTTTGTATGCCTCAAGAGGTTCTTTAGATTCTGGTTTGGATTGTTTCAAAGATTTTCCATAAGACTTAGGTGAGATAGGGAGAGATGTTAAAGATAAGACTGGCTCCATAGTATATTCTCCCATACTATTTTCTTTGATATTAACCTCTTTCACAAGATCTTCCATTTTAGATGTGGATGCTTCTTTAGTTGGTTCAATGGAAGATTCTCTGTTATTTGGCACAAGCTTATCTGCACTTTCCTTCAATGTATTGTAAGTGGTGGATATGTCTACTGGAATAGTGACCTCTACTCCTTCATAAGGAAATTTCAAGCATTGGTGAAATGTAGAAGGAATAGCTTTCATCTCATGTATCCATGGTCTCCCTAGGAGAATGTTGTAAGCCAAAGGTAGATCAAGAACTTGACATATAGTATCTCTGATAACTGAACCTGCTCTTATAGGTAAGACAATGGTTCCTTTAGAAGATCTTTCTTGTTCATCATAGGCTTTGATAGTTATTTTCTTTCTAGGATCAATAGCCAATTCTAAAAATCCCAATTGTGTGATCAAGTTGTAAGAACAAATGTTTAGGCCAACACCTCCATCTATCAACACATGTTTGACTCTACGGTTCTAGATCAAGACTTCTATATGCAAGGGCTGGTTATGTGGGTGACTCTAGGAGTTGTCATCTTCCTCTAAAAAGGATATATACTACAGAGATGTAAGATGTCCAACCATAGTCTGGAACCTATCTAATCAAGGTCATCAGGAACATTGGATCCGAGCAAAGCTTTCTCTAAAATGGCTCTATGAGTTGGAGATATCTGAAGCAACTCAAACATGGAGATTTTTGTATTAGTGTGTTGGAGTTGTTGAACAATGCTATAAGATGTTGGCCTCATATCTTTAGGATTGGAAGACTTAGAAACAACCTTCTGTTTGGAAGTGGAAGAAAGATTGAAGGGCATCTTAGGGACATGTGATGAATCTGGGATTTGTCCATTCAGATGTGCCTGAGCTTGTGATCGAGTAACTGCATTAGCTAAAGAATGATCTCTATCTCTACATACAATTGTGATGACATTGCAATGTTCAGAGAGACAATATTCAACCATATTGATAATAGCATTATTTCCAGGGTAAGCATAATTGACCTTTGCCCCCATTTTAGGTTGAGAAGATGAGACTTCTGGACCATGTTTCGGAAATGGTTCTGTGAATGCTATATGATCATTGTTTCTCTTATGATTATCAATGGTGATATCTCCCTTATCAATCAGGTCTTGAATAGTATGTTTCAAGCGTAAGAAATTATTAGTTTTGTGACCTTTACCCTGATGGAAATCACAAAATTCATTCTCTCTGCACCATTTTGGTTTAGGCTCAAAATCAGGTGATCGGATCTCAGGAAAAGAGATGATGTTATTGGCCAGAAAAGTTCCCATAGCTGATTCTAAAGATTCTCCAAGAGGAGTGAATGTTCGTTTATTATCAACGGACCACTTTTTATACTCTGGCTTCTTTTGAGATGATTCAGGCACTTTTTATTTTGAAGCTTTTATGGCTTGGGTACCAATAGTTAGATTGAAAGCTAGTGCCTTTGACAAAACATGGATAGTATCAATGACACCATCTGTGACAATGCCTTTATTCTTGTTCCAATTTTTATTCTTGTCTTTAGAACTAGATCTTGATTCGTACTTGTCTTTTTGAAGTGTGATTTCTCCTTTTTTCACAAGTACTTTTTCAATCTTGATCAATTGTCTACCATCTTATCAAAAGATGTATGATCTTGCATTTGTAAAGGATAGTTGATCTCTAGGACAAGACTATTGATGAAGATTTCCAGTTTTTCAGCTTCTGGAATAGGCCTAGCATATAGAGAGAATTTCTTCCTCCATCTCTTGAGAAACGTTAGGAATGGTTCCCTTGGATATTACTTGAGATTGCAGATATCAATCATGGTGACCGGATGTTGAATATGGTAGGAGTATTTTTTATAGAACAATTTGATCAACTCCTCAAAATTTTTGATAGTAGAAGGTAATAGAGAGAACCAATGAATGATTGCTCCCCCTAGAGATCGAGGGAAGACATGCATCAAATAGGTTGGTTCATGCATGAACTCCATAGATTGTGTACAGAATTCTCTAACATGATCTTGGGGATTTGAGTGTCCATCATACTTATCATACTTAGGCATCTCCACTATTTTTGAGAATGGTGGCATGTACAAGTCTTTGTCAAATGGAAAAGGATAGAGGGCCTCCATGGAGAACTCCTTGGGTTCCTTTTCTTTCTCAAGGTTATTAAGCTTGACTTGCATAGCATGCATCTATTTCATCATAGCTGTGAGTGGAGTTTCTTCCTCATGTGTAATGATATCCTCAACATTAAAGTTGGAAGGAAGTTTAGCTCTTTGATGAGCCAATTGCAAAAAGTATGCCTCTCTGTCTTCTTTCAAGAAATGCTTCATCATGCGTTTGAAGTTATCATTGTTTTGATATTGAGAAATTTCTTTAGGTGTGCATTCTTGATCTGCACCATGTTGAGAGTGAGCTCTTTGAGAGCCCAAGTTTGTCCCTGCTTGAGACATGGTAGGAGTTCTACCTAGGATAGATTGATGTGGAGTTTGTTGGGTACCTCCGTGAGTTGATGAAGAAGGAATGTAACCAGCTTTTAATCGAAGGTTGCCAAGACCGTCATCTTCGTAAAGACCAGAATTGAAGAGTTGCTCAAAAGTTGGACCTATGTGAGTCAAAGGTAAAGTATGAGATATTTCCCCAGATTTCTTGTGAGAGGAAGCTCTAGTTTCCACCATTAACCTTGGGTGAATCAAAAGAATATGATGAAGACAACTGAAGAAGGAATTGAATCAAGATGATCAGATGACACAACCTTGTCAAGGTTTGATTGATTGAAGCATAGATTTGACTTAGATGAGGGATACTATGCCCTGGATGTATGGGTAGATTCCCAAAAGATAGCAGACATGAGTTCACAACACTTAGCTATTTTGATGATTGATTGAAGATTGATAGTTATGACAAGGTTTTGACACAAGATGATAAAGACTCAAATTGATTACACAGAAGGCTAAATTGGATTCAAAAGGCCACTTTAGGAAAATGATTGGATTCTTAGTATTTGTTGTTTTGTTCCTGACACAGTGATTTGTTTGACAAATTCTAGAAATAGGCTAGAACAACCGGGTCTCTGATAGTTCTGATAACTTTCTGACAACTTTTTAAAAATTTCTCAAATGACTCTCTGCAGGCTCATACGACAGTGGGTATAGCATGAAATGACAATTGAAAAACTTGTACAACTATTGCAAAACTCGCATGACATTTGATAGCAGGAATTTGGACTTTTGAAATTGACTGGCAGCAAAACTCGTATGACAAACTACCTGATACCATATGACAATATGGGGGTTCTAAAATGAAAATAGCCAAAAGTCGTATGACTTTCTGACTTTACAAAATGACTGTTGACTCTAGAAAGGTGTTTCACTTCAATTTTCACAAATTTTGGGTTTTCAGTTTTAGATTGTTTGCAAATTTCAATGTCTAGATTTGAGGATTGTAACAGATTTGTTTGTTTTCAGTAACTAGATAGATAAGCAAGCACGCAAAATAGCAAGCAAGTGATTTCAAGCATGTCTGAAAACAATGAACAAGGGCAAAAGCAACCTTGTGCATGAACAATCAAGTGACTTATTTATGCTAATCCTTAGAAGTGCTAATTGTGTATGTTCCAAAAAGTTTTGCAATAATGCACATATTCCTAGAAAATGAAAATTTGGCCTCACTAGGGTTTTTAGTAATGGTTTGACTCTGCAACTTTTATGATCCAAGAGGGCAAACTCCAATCCAGGCACACCGAGGTTTTGACACAGTCTGAGAACTTAATCTCTAGGATCTACTAGGGAGATCTGACAGCCCAACAAGAGACCACACCTGTGGAGATTTCTTCCAATAGGACATTTATATAGCGGTTGTCACTACCACGGCGAAAATGGCTATTACCGCTTGAGGTTCTGTCAATGTGGTTGACCCAATTAAGGGAATGTCCACTATGGTTAACCCTCTCTAAATGTGACTCACAACATATACCACATGGAGACTGGTTCCAAATTCAAGGATTTGGGTTTCTAGTACTATCCAAAAAGGAAGTAGAGCATAATCCCCTAGCCTTTTCACGTTTAACCCAAACAAAGAAGATAGATTAATCCGACATGCTAAGACCAAGATTATCTCACAAAGATCTATGATGTCAACCCCTTATGATCTATCAACCTCTCCGGAGAGAGAATGCCTCGATCAAAAGTCGAAGACACACGGATCTAGTGGAATGTGAGACTCCCTCAGTATCCTCCCTACCTACAAGGGTTCCTTCATTGAGAAGAGTTTCACTGGAAACTCACTCTCTCAAGAGCCATGAATAGTGTTCATAGGGCCTATTTACTTGTTGGAAATATTCAGGAATTAACCAAGTTACTAAGAGGGGAGGGGTGAATCAGTAACTTCAAATTTTCTTTCAGATGTATTAACATATAGTTCACTTTATCCTTTTGTATATAGAAAGCATGAAACATAAAAGCATTCACAACAATGACACATAGATTTGGTTACCCAAAAACCTTCCAAAAGAAAGTAAAACTGGGGTGGGGATGAAACCCACAAAGCTTTAGTACTGCAGTATAAAGTTGGCCGGTTAAGGCTTACAATGATCACTTCTGATGATCTGTCCTACTAGGAGCAATAAGGATTGCTAAATCCACCCTGTTAAAGGATTTTTACAAACTTACAAAAGAAGTATGTACTCGGTAAAGAGATTTTACAAAAGACTGTTAAGTCTACCCGGTTAAAGGATTTCAAGCTAATTCACCTGTTAGGATGAAACAATAGATCTCTTACTTTGCAACTGGATTGCTGAATGAGATTCATTGATGTACTGATCACCTTCTGTGATGAATTTGTCTTTGCTGCTTCTTATACTGCTGTAGCCCTTTGTAATTCTCTTATCTCTGCCTTTTTCTCTTTTTCATATTCATACTCATACTAATTACATCTTGGTATTTTTACAACATTGTTTATATACAAGTCTAAATAATTAATTACAATTACAAAGTCAGCTTGACAAATAAAACATAAGTGCTACTAAGTCAGCCCAAGTATGGTTACACGGTTCCTGCAAACTAACTCGGTGACTTTCTGATACTCGGCGTCCACTGCATTACTCGGCATCGTCATGCACTCGGTAGAAGTGAAGGCTCGGTTCATACTAACCACTCGGTAGGTTTTGAACTCGGTAAATACTGGTGACTTGGTAGACATAATGTTACTCAGTTTACACTGTCCTGCTCGGTTTGCACTGTCCTGCTCAGTTTGCACTGTTCTGCTCGGTTTGCACTGTTCTGCTCGGTTTGCACTATTCTGCTCAGTTTGCACTGTTCTTCTCGGTTTGCACTGTGAATGAAAATAAGTGTTGTCACTAGTGGCAATCCTGCTTAATGCCAACAATTTACTATGTGTAACAAAGATGCTAAAAGAAAATCTATGTTCATTTTTAGAGCCCAAATGAAATGTGTGATATGGAAAAGAAAGGCACTCAAGCTAGACACGCAAGATGTTCATTTTAATCCAAATCAAAACATTATCAACTGAGAAGGTTACCTAAATTCCTCGTAATGTGCTTAGTATATTCTTACCTATTTTTAGCAATTTTTGCACTTTTTCCAATCAAAAACCAATGCAAATCAATCAAAAATAGAGAATTTCAATTGTTAGGGTTAGCTGTTAGTCAAAATCTAAAAACCAAATTTGACAAACTGCCTGAAAAAGTGAAACGACAATTGAAACCCTGGCACTGAAACTTGTACAACAATGGGTTACCTTCCAGACGATAGTCCAGAAACTCGTATGATAATGGGTATCATATCATACGACAATCGAGCTTCTAGATGACAGTGGGTTTCTGCTTATGCGATCCTCGATCAAATCAACTGTCGTATGATAGTGGGTATCTCCTGGTATGAGTTTCTGACAAAACTCATATGAAAATTGTATGGACAGAGAATAAAAATCATAGCTTGGAACAAAAAAGACAAGAAATGATAGAAATTGATAAAATTTGAAGGGAAACCCGTTTCAGGGCCCCACGATGGGTGCCAGAAATGTGTGTGAATTTTGTACCTAATCTGTAGACACAACACTTTAGTAAAACATTAGAGGTTAGTTGAAATCAAAATCGTGCAATAAATGAAAAACTAAACTAACCAGATGATTTACTGCCTTCTAGTAGATGCGAGTATGTATTCTCAGATTATACCGAGATCAATGACCTTGACGACACCTAAACGAAGGATTTGAATGCAAAATCTAGATATGGAATGAATGCAATTTAATCTATTTTTTTGGTTTTTCTATGCAATAATATGATGAAAACTTGATATGAATCTATTCTAACAATGATATGGAAAACTAATATGCAAACTAAGCTAAGAAACGATATGAAAACTATGCAATAACAAATGAAAATCTCACAACAACTCAAATTCCCAATATTGATTCTTCAGTCTCCAATTCGATAATGTGAGTGTTCAATTCGTGGATCGATTGATTGATAAGCTGAAGCCTTAATTTATAGAAATCTAAGGCTTTGGAGGTGCATGAAAGAAAGCCATAAATCACTCAAATAACTCAGGTTGATTTTTTAGTTATTTTTAAATAAAGGATAATTAACTCACAAAAACATGCAAAAGCATAGTTCAACTCAAAATAGAGTTTTAGCTTTAATTGATAATTGATAGTTGTCTGCTTTTCTTGATTGTGCATGATTTATTTATGAATTAATTTAATAATGAAGTGATTTATTTCCAACTTAACTGATTTTAAAAAATAAAACAATTGATTTATGGGTTAATCAATCATTTTTCAAACTTTTATTCAAAAATAATATTATTAAAAATTGACAACTTGCTTTAATTAATTAAATAAGAATTTAATCAATTATTCATAGGATTTTGGATTTATTGTCAAAATTAAATAATACAATTTAGGAATAAATAGAAATAACTTCAATTAAACAATTAAGTGGCAGAATTAAATCTAATTAATTAAATATTGAGAATATTCAATTAATCAAACTTTAGGATAAATTGGATTTATTGCCAAATAATCATTAAATTAAAGATAATTATGATAAATAGGAATATTGCTAGGAATATTCCCCGATGCAAAATTTATGATAATCAATTAGGATTCTATGATGTTTAGATGTGCCTTTGGTTAGGACTTTGATGTCGATTTCGTTCGATATGTCGATGTAGGAGGTTAATGAACTTATAGCCCATTTTTTGGGTATTACACCAGTGACCACCCAATTCGGGTGAGTTGGTAGGTGATTTGATCCTCTTTGTCAATTCAATGCTTTTTAATGATTTACAGTAGATTTGTAGCATGTTAGGTTAGATCTAATCTTAGGTTTAGATTAGAAAAAAAAATTTATTCTTAGCTGAAAGATGAATGCGCCATTGCGGCGCATGGATGTGCAACAACTAGCAACGTTTGCGCAGAAACTCAAAAGTTATGTGCATTCGTTCGGGACAGTTGTGCATTCATGCTAGAAGAAAATTATGTCCATGCAAATGTAGATTAAAAGTGCGCATCGGTTCTTTCGGCGCATTGGTTATGAATTGTTGCACAAATGTGCAATAAAATTGTGCATACATGATTTCCTGCACAAATGTAAAAATTTATGGTCCATGCATTTTTCTATGCTATGCATTTGTTTTATGGATAGAATGTGGTCAAATTAGAAAGTCAAACAGGTCAAACTAGATGTTGATAAGCCGATTAGATCCATCAGCAGTTAAATTTGATTGATTAGGTCAAGATAGGCAACATTGTAGCATGGTTGCTAGTTAACCAGTCTTGAGACTAGATGATTGATAAAATCATCTGTTAAAACATGTGATAAAATGATGTTTATAGTTGATATAATAGGATAGATAGATGTTGTAGATTAGTTTATCAAAATCTGATAGCTTGATGTTATTTGATTTGTATAGGAGGATATTATAGATATTATGATGTCACGGGAGAGATATCCCATCACATAGAATCTGAGATCGGTGCTGTCAGAGACTAACAGACTCCTGATTGGTGCATCTGGGTTATATCATGTGAGTTACACACTTGAGATTAGGGTGAACCAGAGTATGATGACAGCACTAGTAGAGCGATGGCACTCAAATACAAGTACCTTCCATCTTCCAACAGGGGAGATGACTATTACACTAGAGGATGTATATCACATCCTCCAGCTTCCTATCATAAGAGAGTTAGTACATTATGATCGACATGGCGGAGTGATGGAGTGCAGAGCCATCTTTGGAGATGATGATATTAAGGAGGGGGAGATCAACTGGGAGGACATGATGGATTTGTATGAGCCTCTACCAGTGGTACTAGCTGGAGCGATTGGGGGTTTCATTTTGAGTTGCGATGGCTTATAGGGTGAACACCCTTCATTTTGGATAGATAGGTAGTTAGCCGGGTTCTGCGCCAGTTTGGCAGGATCTAGGGCATGCCCCAGGGAGTTACAAAGTTTGCTAGGATTCATCAGGAGAGACAGGATTGGGGACCTATGGCGTATTTTGATGTGGCCCGATAGGATTTTTTGGACATGCCATTCCAGGCATGGACTATGCGACAGGGTGTTGTGGACCCAGGTATGACAGCAGATCTTGAGCAATTCCTGAGAGACTTTCATGTTCCTCGCTTGATGGATCCGGTAGCTAGGCCACCAAAGAGAGATCCAGCAGATAAATGCCACAGGAGATGTCGAGGGTGAGATAGACAGGGGCGAGGGAGAGGAGATGGTGGTGGTGATGGAGGAGGTGATGGAGATGGAGGAGGTGATGGAGATGGAGGAGATGGAGGGAGAGGTGATCAAGGTGGACCATGGATGAGAGGAGTTGGAGTGAGGTAGAGGGGATTGATGCCACCCCTAGCTAGATAGGGATGGAGATAGCCTCCGGCACAGCCAGCATAGCCAGTTGCAGGAGCTCCACTATAGGTTCCAATAGCTTAGGTACAGATACTAGCTGCCCCAGTACAAGGAGCAATTGTATAGGATGATGCAGACATATTATTAGCTCAGGGTGGAGTAGTACAGGGTGGACAGATCCTTGATGATGGATTGGATGAGAAGGATGCACCTATGGAGGATGTGGATGTAGATGCTCAGGAGCAGGCAGCGGAGATGGATATCGGGGGACAGGATCCCTACTTACAGAGAGATGTTGCAGAGGAGGAGGATCCTGATATAGACTCATTGCTAGTCTGACTAGCAATGACACAGGTGCAAGCAGACCATGTTCCTAGTCTAGAGTGGTGGATTGAGAGGCTGGAGAGCCAGATGGGTGTATTGAGGCATGAGTGAGATGCTACGATTGAGAGACTCAGGGAGTCATAGATGTTTTTGGATGAGCTACAGCATACAAAGGATTTGGTTCCTCATGGAGATAGCTTGAGAGCCATGGTACATTCCAGGAAGGAGATATCCTACTGGTGAGAGGCTTACAAACAAGTGGTCCCAAGGGATCAGTGGATTGGGAGCTATAGAGAGAGCTCAGTAGCTATTAGGATGCGGCTTATGAGAGAGAGGCACCAGCTGGTAGCGGAGGTGTATCATCACATCCTCCTAGAGCACCGACAAGTTTAGGAGATCAGAGTGGGTCTTCAGCATCAGGTGATTCAGCAGCACGGGGCCGCATTGCATCTCACAGATAGAGTCAGGAGGCAATGGCTCATAGATTTTTGAGAGATCATTGTATACACTTTTGTATCATGTTATCATTGTATCATTATTTTTGACTTGATGGACACTGACTTTGGACACATTGTTATATTTCTGTATATCATTGGACATTTGGATAGTTTTGTTGTATCTGATGGACTTTATATTATGGACTCTATATGATGGACTCTATATATACAGTGATGCAGTTCTATCATGATTTACTTTGATGATTTTATACATGTGTGTACTGACATATGCAGAATGTGATGATTTACTTTACTACGCATAAAATGTATGTCTTAGAATGCAAAATGATTTATATTCTATTTGATATTATTAATGCTTAATGGTTAATCATATGATGTTGATATAAATGCATGTTTTAAATGATTTTACACTATACAATGCTATGTGATGACTAATGAAATGATGTAATGAACAATGAATAAATGATATAAATGAATGATGATTTGAAATACATGCAATGGATAATAAATGAATGATGTAAAATGCATATAATGGATAAGAAATGAATGATATATAATGTGAAATGATTTGAAATACATGCAATGGATAATAAATGAATGATGTAAAATGCATATAATGGATAAGAAATGAATGATATATAATGTGTATAATGGATAATGAATGAAAATGTTTGTAAGATGACTAAAATATACAATGTTCACCCTAACGAAAAGATAAGGAGATGTTATAACATCTATAACAACACATGAAACATGCATGTAATATAGATGGATAATATATAAATGAACATAACAAATAAAGATAATGCATGGCCTAAATGAATGTGATGTTTGTAAAATGCAAGATAAAACTCAATGTTTTTGTTGTCCAAATGTCCTCAACTTAAATAACAATGTATCTGACACAAGAAGAATGGACTAGGAGAACAGATAACCTAATAAGAAAGGTAACCTACAAATCTCTATAAAAGGAGCACTGACATGTAAGTCATGAACTGTTTAAATGAAATGCAATATGAAATGAATGTATCTCCACAACTTTAGGTAACATCGTAGAACTTCATAATAACTAGAACTTGATTTTCATCATTGAGCTCGTTATGTTGCAAGAAAATGCAAGCATCATGGTATAATTAAACCAGGATGACCTGAGCACTTCTTGCATGGAGTGTAATGTAGCAAACTTGACAAGCATCTAGGTATAATTGAACCAAGATGACCTGAGTTTCATTTGCATAATAGACAAGGAATATTCCCCCCCTCCATCGGGGAACAAATATTTGGAGTCGAGGTATGTGCTGGTGTATCACCATAAATAGCATTTGTAGAGAAACATGATTTGAATGTTGTCAATACTATTAAATGGATGAAGGCACTTATGCGTAGACACCCCAATTATTTGTTCCTTTGATTTCATCAAAAAATATCCCACAAACAACAATCAAAGAAAATACCATGCCCCATCCTAGCTATCCTAATCAATGACATATTAGAGTTTCAAACTCATGTCAAAGATATCATGGAATAGCATAGGAAACATGATAACAATGAAATTCAGATATGAATGCATAATCTACAACAAATCATTCTAACATGCCTATCATGAATATACATTTCTTTTGCCTAAAGATAGTGTAAGATATAGTGATCAATTCAAGTGATGATGTATAGTCAAGAATGATAGATAAACAGCCATGTTTCGAAGGATAGATCACAGATCACGATTCATCATAAAGATATCATTGTGGAAGAATGTTTGATTGTGTTCGCTTTGTCTGGTGAAAATACTCCATTGTGTCCTCTTAGAGTCATGACTATCATAGATCCACTTCCTGAACTAGGTCGAGGACATGCCCCCACCTAGGTGATGGACTGACTTATTAAGGATGAAGAAAGATGCAACAAGACTAGGATGAAGACCATGACAAATGATCAAGCTATGATGGGGTTTTATTGTGGGTAGATACAATGGATGGTGTATGAATTGGCCATTTTATTATGATATGTACATGGTGGGAATGGGGACCGACTAGCCATTTTATTATGGATATATACAATGAACGGACAAACTAGAAGAATCCTAATAGATAAAAGAGCTAACTTGATACACATGGCGCCTATTTCCAAGTTTTCACCACATGTTTTTATTGCAATTTTCTTTTGATTTTTTGATTTTTTTTTATTTTTATTTTTTATTTACAAAATATATACATAGCCCTTGCATTGGGATTTCAAGGATAGAACTTCTTGAGATGGATATTGTTAAGAGGTTCATCCAAAGGATCTCCCTCAGGTGTGGACAATTGATAAGCCCCAGAACCATAAACTATTGTAACTACAAAAGGACCTAACCAATTGGGTTCAAACTTGCCCTTCTTCTCACGATGCAATTGATTCTTTGGATTTTCGCGAAGGACTAAGTCACCCAGCTGAAAGTCTCTAATCTTTACCTTGCAGTTATACTGACGAGACATACACTACTGATAGACTTTCAAATGATCATACGCTCTCTGACGGCGTTCATCCAGCAGTTCAAGTTCAGTCAACCATGCAACTCTATAGTCTTCATCAGGAATCAAATCTTTGAGAGTGACACAAAGTGAAGGCAACTCGACCTCAAGGGGCAGGATTGCTTCAGATCCATAGACAAGGGAATATGGGGTGGCTCCAGTAGGAGTATGGATGGAGGTACGGTAAGCCCATAAGGCTAGATTCAATTGGATATGCTAGTCACACCAAGCGTCATTGATAGTCTTTTGTAGGATTTTAACAATAGTTTTATTTGACGCCTCAGCTTGGCCGTTCCCTTGGGGATAGTATATGGTGGAATAGTTATGGGTAATATGAAATTTTGCACATAGTTCATCCATGTCCTGATTTTGAAACTATTTCCCATGATCAGTAATGAGATACATAGGTATACCATATCTACAAATGATATAATTTAAGATAAACATGGATATTTGTTTCCCTATGGCAGTAATTAATGGAACGGCCTCAATCCATTTAGTAAAATACTCTATTGCAATGAGAATCCATTTGTGACCATTGGAAGATTGAGGATTAATAGCACCCATGAGGTTGAGTCCCCACTAACTAAATGGCAAGGTAGTTGTAAAAGGATGTAACTCTTGTGCTGGAGCATGAATAAGGTTTCCATGTATCTGACATTTCTTGCATGCCCTAGCAAAATGAAAGGAATCTGTTTCCATGGTAGGCCAATAATAACCCATATGCATGAGTTTCTTAGCCAAAGAAAGACCACTTGAATGTGTCCCACAAATACCCTCATGTACGTCTCGCAAGGCAGTTTGAGCTTCATCATGTTCGAGACATCATAGGAGAGTACCGTCAAGACCTCGCCGATAAAGGGTATCAGATATTAGGACATAGCAGGAGGCTTGGTGGAGAAAAGTTCATTTTTTATTTCGGGATAGGTCAGGGGGTAGGATGTCATTTTTCAGATAAGAATAGATTTTTCCATAGATTGGGGAGTCATGTCCAATTAGATGACATATAATACTCGTATTAGGATCATCATATGTAGGACAAGTCAGGGATTCCCCCAAGAACTCAAAACGGACCTTAGTATCTTCTGTATCAAACAAAGAAGCAATCATTGCCATTGCATTGGTAGCCTTGTTATCATGTCAAGGAATTTTCTCAAAAGTGATGACTGAGAAATATTGTTTGAAATCATCAACCATACGTTTATATGGTAATAACTCATCATCTTTAGTCTGATAATCATCATTAATCTGATTTATAATCAATTGAGAATCCCCATAGACATTTATTTCAATTACTTTCCATTGTAAAGCCATCTTTAACCCAATCAGCAAAGCTTCATATTCTACTATATTATTAGTGCAAGGAAAGAGCAGCTTGTAAGATTTCAGAATTGTGTATCTTTGCAGTGTAACAAAGAGAATACCAGCTCCTGAACCCTGTTGAGTATATGATCCATCAAAATATAGTTGCAATGTTTGTGTAGATAAAGCCAAGATGTGTGCATCAGGAAACTCTGTGTGTATAGGTTGGTCATCCGTTAATGGAGCATCTGCTAGCTAATCTAATATCACTTGACCTTTGATAGCTTTCCTATCTACATATTCAATATCAAATTCACTAAGTAGCATGACCCACTTAGCCAATCTACTTGTCAATGTTGTTTTTCTTAATAGATACTTTAAAGGATCAATCTTTGCGATCAGCTGGATTGAATGTGACAACATGTAATGTTGTCACTTTTGTGATGCAAAAACAATGGCCAGACATGCTTTTTCTAGAGGAGAATATTTTAGCTGATATCCCACTAGGGTGCGACTGATATAATAGATGGCTTTTTCTTTTCCTTCATGATCTTGTTGATCTAGAAGAGCACCTAGTGAGACTACCGTAGCTGAAATGTAGAGCAAGAGTGGCTTGCCCGGAATTGGTGACATCAGAGTTGGAGGATTTTCCAGATATTGCTTGATTTTGTTAAAAGCTGCTCCACACTGATCATCCCATTGGAATAAGATATTTTTATGCAGCAAATGTTGAAAGGGATGACTTCGATCTGCTATTTGAGAAAAAAATCTTTGGATGGATTGGAGACGTCTCTGCAAGGATCGTAACTAACTAATGTTAGTGGGTGAAGCCATCTCCATGATTGCTTTAACCTTTTCGAGATCTACTTTGATTCCTTTAGTTGAGACAATGTACCCTAACAGTTTACCAGATGTGACTCCAAATGCACATTTCTTTGGATTGAGTTGAATCTGATACTTTTCCATCCGGGTGAATATTCTATCCAACACTCTCAAATGACCAGCTTTGTCTTTGGATTTTGCTAAAATGTCATCAACATAATCTTCCATAATGGTATGCATCATATCATGAAAGATTGTGGTCATTGCTCTTTGGTAAGTTGCTCCAACATTTTTAAGGCCAAAAGGCATCACATTCCAACAGTATGTACCCCATGCACAAGTAAAAGTAGTCTTTTCTTGGTCTTCCAGTGCAATCTTGATTTGGTTATAGCTAGAAAATCCATCCATTAATGATAACATCTCATGCCCAACTGTTAGATCAACAATAATGTCAATATTTGGCAGAGGAAAGTCATCTTGCAGACAAGCTTTATTAAGATCTCAAAAATCAATACAAATCCTGATAGACTTGTCTAGTTTTGAGACAGGGACAATAGTTGAAATTCACTCAACATAATCAATAGCTCGAATGAATCCAACATCTAGGAGCTTCTTCAATTCTTCTTTAACCATTAGTGCAATGTGCGAGTGCATCTGGCGGAGCTTCTACTGAACTGGTTTTACACCTGGTCTGATAGATAAATGATGCATAATGAGATTTGGATCTAGGCTAGGCATATCAACATAGGACCAGGCAAAGTTGATTTGTCTTTCTTTGAAAATTTTTGCAAAAGCTTCTTTCTCTGATTCTATCAAGGATGTTGCTACTTTGAGGATGCATAGAGACTCTTCTGTTCCAATGTTAAGAGGTACTGTAGGTTCTATAAGAATGGCAGATTGTTCTCAATACAGATAATTGGGAAGAGTGTTAATCCTTCCATCGTCAAGCACCTCAGAGAGGTTTTCACTGTCAGATGTGTCATTTCTTTTTACTATTTTTGGATCTAATACTGCCACTGAGTGGTTTTCACCATTAGATCTATTGATTATTTTTATATTTTTATGACTGAAAGGATTGGAACTCTCACCAAAGTAGGCCATGTCATTGAGTTCTATTGAAAATCCTGACTTGTGATCCCCTAGTGGTAAATGATCTCTGATTCCAAGATAGTCAATGATTGTGTCATCATTATGGAATACATCAAGTTCTGGATGATCAAGAGAATCCCAATTAATAAGCTCGGGATGTACAAGGGGCATTCGATCATTCGGGTCAGTTTCAAAGGCAAAGATGGTATTGGTGGAAAAATTGTCAAGGTTTATGATGGTATCAGCGAGGTCTATCTACATACTCTCATCTGATTCATCTATCGCAAGATAAAGGTCACTTTCCTCACAATTGACAAAAGAAGTATCACGTGGGACCAATCCTAGCAAGTCAGTCTTTGAACTCTCTCCCTCATGGTAATCATTACTATGGTGATGGACAACATCAACTCCTATCTCTTCAGTACAATCAGATAGTGAATCCCATTCATAATCATTTGAGTCAGAATCATCATTATCCCCAAGTCTATCAATGATTCTTTGTGCTATCCTTTATTTCTCTGGATCTACATACATACCATTCTTCCTGAATTGTAAGGAAAGAGCTTTAGATATCTCATGAAAACATGTGATCTTTGCTTTTCCTTTTGGTTCTTTTGGTCCTTCTCCTTTGTATCCTAATCTTGTAGTGTCTCTTTGATAGATGGGATTTTGCAAAATCATTTTGATAACACCTTCTCTTTGTAACCCTATAGGTCCAGCACCTTGGTATCCCATCTTTTGTAGAAAAGTATACCCTTTACCATAGACATCAGGTGATATATATTCATGTTTGATGTCCTCTTGATTCTTCTATGACTTAAGAAAATGATTATCATTATGCTCAGCTGTCTCTTTGGATATTGCGCCCCCACTTATAAATGTGTCATAAACAAGTGTGGAAGGGGGTTCTGATTGTTGTTTAGTGATCAAAGATCTACCATATGATCTAGGAGATAAAGGTAACTCTATAATGCAAAGAGATTGACCTAAAGTGTATTCTCCCATACTTCTTTCTTTGATGTCGATCTTAATCCCATTTGATTTTGAAGTTGATGCTATATTACTAGGATCACTAGGTGTACTTGTAGAAGACCTAGTACGGTTATAAGGTATCAAAGAGTCAGATGTCTTCATAGAGCTACAATACTAGAATGGATTAGTGTCTCCTTTGATAGTGACCTCCTGACCATTATGAGGGAATTTCAAGCATTGATGATAAGTTGATGGTACCGCTTGCATGGAATGAATCCATGGTCTTCCCAAGAGAATGTTATAAGCAAGATCCATGTCTAGAACTTGGCAAGGTACATCTTTGATTATAGGACCTACTCTGATTGGTAGAACAACAGACCCCTTGGATGACTGCTCTTCCTCATCATAAGCTTTTATTGTGATTTTCTTCTTGGGATCAACAGCATTTTCAAAAAATCCCAATGCAAGGACTAGTTTTAATGTACAGATATTTAAGCCAACTCCTCCATCTATTAGTACTCGTTTGATTTTGTGACTTTGGACAAGGACTTCGATATGTAGGGGAGCATTATGAGGTTGGGTAATAGCTAAGTCATCATTTTCAGTGAAGGATAGGTAATGTGGGGTTGTTAAATGACCCTCCATAGCTTAAAATTGATCATGATCTAGATTTGTGGGGACCTGAGTCTCTAAGAGAGCTTTTTCAAGGATATCTTTGTGAGATGGGGATAGACGCAAAAGCTCTAAGATGGATATCTGGGCAGGTGTTTTCTTGAGTTGTTCCAAAAGGTTGTACTGGTTGGAAATATTCGTTGTAGACTTTGGGACATAAACCGACTTGTTTTGAGGTGCATTTGGTTTAGAGGGGACTCCTTAAAGAGTAACCTTGGATTGAGCACGAGTAGTAACATGGACTAGTTGACTCTCTGATTTTCCTTTGATGGTAATGACATTGGCATAATACTTAGAAGGATGACATTCAGAAATGTTACCAACATATCGATATGGAGTAGAATTATAATTGGCTTGATTGTCACTCTTAGTGTTGGAAGAACCTCCTTTTTCATGCTTAGGAAGTGGATCTTTGAAAGCCGTATGTGATTCATTTGAGGTATATCCGTCAACACCAATTTCACCACTTTCAATTAAGTCTTGAACTACATTTTTGAGTCTTAGGCAGTCATTGGTTTTATGTCCTTTTCCTCTGTGAAACTCGCAATAATCATTCGCATTCCACCAAGAAGGTTTTACTCTAGGTTCAAAGTCTTTCATTTCAGGAAGTGTAATGAGTTTCTTTGTGATTAACTTTCGTAATGCTGATTCGAGGGATTCCCCTAAAGGAGTAAAATTTCTTTGAGGTGACATAAAAGGCAATCTTGGTTTAGATAAATCTTTGTTGGTGTTTTGATTTGATGATTGATTGTTGTAGGTTCCTTGAGTAGCATTAGCCTGACTTGTGAGATTGAGAAGGGGTTGTGTTGGTTTGACATTATGATTATCAACAATCCCATCATTGACAATGTTTTTGTTTTTATTCCAGAATTTTGATTTGCCATTGTTGTAGTTGTTGGAATTGGAATTTGAGGATCCAACATTGTCTTTGGAATAAAGTTTGATCTCATCTTTTTGGACCATGGCTTCCTCAATCTTGATACCATTTTCTATGAGCTTATTAAAATTTGGTGGATATTGCAATTGTAACCTATAACTCATTTTTGGTGTAAGGTTATGCACAAAAATATCCATCTTTTCTTGTTCAGGAATCGTTCGTGGATATTTGGCAAACAATTGACGCCATCTTTGCAAAAAGTAAGGAAGGGTTCTCCATTCTTTTGATGTGCATTGCAAAGATCAAGCATAGTGACTTCATGTTTGATGTTATATGAATAATGAGTCACAAATTTGTCAAGAATCTCATTGAAAGATTTGATGCCTGGGGGTAGTTTGGAGAACCATTCCATGGCTTGTCCTCCTAAACTTCATGAAAATAGTCGCATAAGATAAGTGTCATTGTGATCGACTTCAATACAAGCAGCACAAAACTCACAAATATGGTCTTGTGGATCTGAATTCCCTTTGTATTTGTCAAATTTTGGTACCTCAAAATGAGGAGGGAATGGAATCATTGCTAAATTCTTATCAAAAGGATAAGGACATATATCATCCAAGGAATACTTCTTAGTTGATGATCCAGTTTGGATGTCATGGATTTGTTGTTGAAGCATTTGGATTTGTTTTAGAATGGGATCCAAAGATAACGTGTTTCCTTGAGTGTTTTAGGAAACATTGTTGTGGGAAGCATTGTTTTGAGAAGCATGATTTTGGGCAGCATGGTTTTGCTAATCAGTTTGAGAAGCATCAAATAGTTGTTTGGTTTCTTTTGCTCCATGAGTATCGTGAGAACTACTAGGAATTTCTTGATTGGTTACAATAGTTGGTTCTCTAAGATGAGAGATATCAAAATCACTTGGTAGTTTGGCTCCTTGTTGAGAAAGCATGAGGAAATACATCTCTCCATCTAGGTCTAGGAGTCTTTCCATGACATGATAAAATCTAGGGTCTTGTGTAGCGTCCCTAAGTTCTTGATCTGTGGGTTCCTCTTCGGATGTAAAAAGTGAAGTTTTCTTAGGAGCTTCAGGCCAAGGATTCTCATCATTACTTTTGTTTCCGTCCATTTTGTCTAGGGATTCTGAATCAACGGGTTGTTTTAGTTTCTGAGATCGATTTTGAACCATAAAATGGGAAAATTGATTTGTGGAATGAAAGATGTTTGATGAAAAGATATGGAAATGGTGTATAGAAAAGATAGTGAAAAGGTGTTGAAAAATGATGAGACAACTTGATAAAATCTAAGTCAATAGGAAGTATAGAGTTCACTATGATATGACAAAGAAAATCAAGATATAATAACCTAGGTAAGTTTGATTGAGGATGATAGATACTGATAGGATAAACTCACAAAGATCAAAATCTGATAGATAGGGTAATGTTTTCAACACTAGATTTGGAATTTCAAAGGATTAGAAGAAATGATTTGATGATTTTTGGTGAAGAAAGGTTGATGAAAATTGATGAAAAGTGATAAAAATGGTCAAACTAAAGATCAAAGGTCTGTGTATCTCGAATGTTTTTCTAGAATCTTACTAAGGACGAAAATGGGAATCTGAAAAAATGATTTTGAAAATTTCAAAGTTTGTGGAAATGCTCACTGTTGTAAATGCGCAGCAACAAATGTGCAGGACAGATTTATAAATGCGCAACAAAATGAGACAGATGCGCAACAAGTTGTGACCAATGAGTAGAAAATTTATCAAATGCGCAGAACAGTTTAATGTATGCGCAGCAAATTGGTACGAATGCGCAGGTTTTTTGTTTCTGATTGTTTTGGACTGCAAGATTTGGAAATTTTGTCTAATTTTCTAATGTTTTCTGGTTTTTTTTTTTTTTAGCAAATGAAAAATGCATAAACACACACATGCAAGACAAAAATGATTTTAAGCTAACTATGCTAATATGAATGCACAAACACGCTTACAATCCTATGGTTGGCAAGGATGATATCTGCTGAATCCCCACTAGGATAATAAAATCCAGCCACGCAAATTCACAACGGACAGCCTAGGAACTTGGAGGCACGGGCTCCTCCTTACATTGCACTCACTTCTCAGGCACACCAAGTTCTAAATTCAATGGGTCATTACTTCCCAAAGAATTGCTATCTCTACTATGAACCGTGAGTAATGTGGGGTGTCTTCACGAGCTTGGGTGACTCCTTGAGCCAGAAAATAGAAGGTTTTTGGCCACTATACAAAATCTTTTTAGTAAGGACATCCGTTCAGGTGGTTGTGATCAAGTCATTTTCCCAATTAAGGGGGCTCTCCCAATCCTTTCAAAGCAAGGCTTTCACCTCTACTAAGTAGGACTTTAACGCACCACTAGGGTACTGGAGGAGATTTTGGTTGCCACAACGAATTCACACCTATCTAATGTGAGACTAATCAGACTAGCATTTTTTATATACTGGTTTGGAAGGGCTTGGCTTTAGCCTATTACCGGTTGGGTCGTTCCTTGGGGTGAGTACCTCTTTTCCCACCAAAGACCGCCCTCTAAAAATTATAACAATTTCTCTTACACCCAAGATCCACAAATGGTGAGGGGAGAGGATACGTTGTTATAATTTTGGGATTACAAATAGCTTAAAAAGAAAAACACAATAAACACTTGATTCTATGCTAAAGAAGACACACAAAGCAAAAACATGTCTTTTTTTAAGCCCAAACGAGATTGTAGTTTATTTTGCAAACCCCTTGGCAATCTGCAATCAAACTGTTAGAAAAATTTTAGCAATGGGGTCTTCAAAATTACGTCCTGCAAAAACAGCCTAAAATACTACCAGAACAAACAAACACTTGTTAAAAAGTTAGCTAAAATGAAATCTAACAGAAAACTAAAGTTTTCTAAGAAATAAATAAATGCACAGAACAATAGAATAAATGTGCAGCAAATGTGAATGTATGCGCAGAAAGTATGTATGTGTTGCAAAATAAGATGGATGCGCCAGGATATGGAATTAATGTGCAGAAAGTACAAATGCGCAGCAGAAAAGTATGTATGTGCAAAATAGTTGAATGAATGCACAGCAATTTGACAGAAAATGAAAAGCCAGATGAAAGTTTGTGACTGTGGTAACAGAAAATGTATGTGCAGCAGAAATTAATAGATGCGCGGGAATCGTGGATGGATGCGCAGAAATAACCTATAGAAAAACTTGCACACGGAAAACTAAAAACTAAAAGTGAAAAATGTGGGTTGCCCCATGGTGGGCGCCAAAAATGTATGCAAAATTAGGTGAATACTATTCTAAATGATAAATTAACTATTCTAAGATTAATAAATCTATCTAATTAACAAACTACAATGAAGAATACAATCAAAATGAAGCTAAAATGACATTTTACCTTCACCTACCATGCTGCTTGTCTCCATTGCTCTCCTAGCCTTGATTTCTTGAAGATGTTGAGCTCTCAAATTTCCAAATGAAGCCTTCTCCCAAGATGCTACCAAAGTGTGGAGATTTGATGATGAATGCAAGGAAGCTTAAAGCTTGATTATGCAACTAATGGATGGAATGCAAGATGGATTTGATGATAATATGGATACTTGAATTCTTTTAGAATGCTTGGATGTTTGGATGCTTGGATGCTTGAATGCCTATTACAAAAATACCTATTAGCTCACAAAGGGGAAATGGGGCTCCTTTTATAGATTTTTGGAGGATCTAGGCCTAGGTGGCACAATCCTACGGTTGAGAATGAAAGGTGAAAGATCCTAGGGCTAGGATTGAATTGGTTGAAGGAGTTGAGAGAAAGGGGGATGTAGTTGGAATGTGAGAGGAAGATTAGGGATGATGTTCCTCTCACATTGACATGGAGGAGAACAAGGTGGAAGGGAAAGACACATGTCAAGTGTCTCTCAAAGACCAAAGAGAGAAAGAGGGAGAGACCTTTTCCTCATGAGGACTCTTTGCACAAGTGTCCTATGAGTCACCTTTGACCCTTAGAGGTGGCTTGAGAAGCCCCTTAGGAATAGGGATTGTCTCTTGACTTAGTTTAAGAGAGGACATGTGGTCATGAGACCAAGTCCTATGAGGCCACATAGCCCTTAAGAATAGGACATGTGTGGGTGAAGATAATTAATAATAATTATTTATTTTAGCCAAAGTGATGTGTCAGGTGACTAGGTAGGTGAGGTGGACTAGGGGACTTAGTCATGTTTAGGTGATTGTATATTTAATTAAATCACTTTAATAAGACTAATTAGAAGACTTAGGATAGAGGAATAAACTATAGTGAATTTACTAAATAAATTGAATAATTTATTTAACAAATAGAGGAATAATTATTAATTAAATAATAAATATTTAATTAATTTATCAAGTCAATATCAATTTAACAATAAATATTTAATCAATTAATGAAGCCATTTTTAAGTGTATACAACTCTATTAGGAGAAAAACCATGGTGGGAATGGAACCCACAAATTACTTCTAAGCAAATAATAATAACCTGGTTAAGGGAAATAGTACAAAATAGAAATGCACTTGCATCCAGGCTCACTGCCTAGAGCTCACCATTCAGATTACAACATATAGAGGCTCACTACCATACAAAATATTTGGACGATAGTCCAAAATAGTGAACTGAGAAATAGCATCAACTATGCCCATACAGTTCCATTTAGGTATAGTACAAAATCAACTACCTAACCTTTGTCTTCAGGTTCTTTGCATATGCAACATGTCAACATATCATCTATGTACTTCGCACAATATTCCTTCATTATCACCACAAAAACTTGGGCTTATATACCCAATTACAAAAATAATAACTTAATTGGTCGTCCATAAGAACATAAAATGAAACGTGTGAGTTGTCGGCCAAAACCATTATCAAATATTTATGCCAACCTCGAGGAATACCATGAATACCTTCTACCGTGTTGTCTTAACCAAATAGAACTAGTAAACTAGTCGGATCATCGAACTGTTAGGATCGCTATTTGATCCAACATCTAATTGTCACTGTTCTTCACTCTTTTTTGTAAACCCGATACTCAAATCTTCATAACTCAAGAAAATAATAACATAAATAGGTGTGATCTTGGAATAACATAGTATATACCTTGTAGAATCTCCCTTTAGCTTTGCCACTCAAAATTTGTCAGTACCTACCCATATTGATCCTTTTACCGAACTTTTTACACTCTCTTGTTCTCCCATACTTAGCCAAATATTCAATTTGACCTTCGGTGATGTCAAAATTTGTCAAGTGACCATAAGAGATATGTGTAGTTGCCATTAATGATAACATACAATCTATCCCTAGCAGTGTCTCTTGCCAACACGTACGACACCTGAACCCCACCTCACGCATATGTTGGCAATAGAATTGGTTAATCATTGAAAGAGTTTTGATGGAGGCTCAATGACATATATGCACCTTCAATATTTATCCAATACTTTATTCTTCATGACACCAATAAAGTCTAGCAATACAATGCAATAGATAAAAGTATAATACTCTCAAATGATAATCACGGTTGGTATCAATTGTCCTCACCTGTATAGTAAACTATACATATAGATCTATATATCTCTCACTCATGTGGCAAGTACCTATGTGACCTCACATTGCTACAGTCTCAATCTTCAATTAGGATCTTCCAGGTACCAATGTTATTGCCAATATTATTGTGTGAAACAATGAATCAACATAAGAAATATAACAGTAATGAATCAACATCAAAGAGTAATTAGATTTTTAGATAATATGAATATCTTCAATCATTACAAATTTTTCTTCAAGTGAAGACTTCACAAATTTGTGCTAATGAGAAGACTACAACAAACAGATTAGGGTGGTTGCTAACCACCAAAACTACAATTACAAACTAGGGAGGGTCTTGCACCTTTGAAATTGCAAACAAGAACTCAATTCCAATTGGAATCACAAATACACAAGAAATAGACAACTCCCTGATGATTTCTTACAATGTCAACCAACGCCTGATAAAGGCCTCCAAGAAGTTTTTGGAAGGTTCTCATAAGCTGACATGACTTATTATTTACCATTTTATCACTTTTTATTTTATAATTAAATCAATTAATCAAAGTAGTTTGTATGATAATATTTAAAATCATGACCACTTAACCAATCAATTTAATTATATTTAAATATGTCGGGGATATTATAACTCTTCCTCCAAATTATTTGGAAATTCTAGGAAAGTTAATTAGGGATGATGGAAGCTTGTAATTGATCTCTTGAGACATGTTGCTTTGAGAATTTGTTGTACTTGCACCATTTGAAGGGCCTTGTGAGCCAAAGGCATTTTGCTCTATAATTGACAATTTCACTTAAATAATTTTTTACCATACATACATACATACATACATACAGATAGATATATATATATATATATATATATATATATATATATATATATATATATATATATATATATATATATAAACACTCACTCCTTTAAAAATGAAAAAATATTATTAAAATTTTATATATTATAATATAAAATAATATAACCTTTATGTAAAAATGATATTATTAAAATTTTATATATTATAATTAAAAATAATCTATTTTTTATATAAAAAGTTGCTTCTTTCTATTACACAAGTGAAGGGAAGAGGAATCGATTCATATACACCAGATTTTGTAGATTAACTATAAAGAGAGCAGCGCAGAATATAAGGATGTGCGAAGGGTCTTTGCAGAGATGATAGTGCGTTGCATTTCCCATTCATAGTGAGGTGCAGGTAATGAATAAGCATTTCCATCTGCTCTAAATAGAGAAAGACAAAGAAATGAAGAGGATAGATTGTGTTAAATTTAATAGAATGGAGACTGTATTTCAATGTTAAGATTTGAATGCTTTTGATAAACAAATTGTCTTTCTTTTGTAGCAGTCTATATAGTTGTAGCAATAATTTTTATATAGTTGAATCAAGGATGTTTGTAATTAAATAATGGTTATTATAATGTAAATAAAGGTTATTATAATTATGTGATTGGAAGGAGTACTAGAAGATTAAGTTGGTGTTATTAGCTATGATTTATATTCATATCATCGTTCTTTTGGTTATCATATATGTGATATAGAGGTACATTTTCTAAAGAATTGATTGCCATGGAGAAATGAATTTGACCATTGAAGAAGTTGGAGAGATGTTACATTTGATTTTCAAGGAGAAGAAATTTCTACAAATTTTACATGATATGTGGGGAAGAATGCATATTCGTACACAACAATTTTAGTGAAATTTCTTAATATTGTTTTCAACAGTAATTTATTCACAATTAACATTCAATATTCCCAGTTTATATAATTTTTATAGAATATAAGTATGTTAGTTAATAAAGTTGTTATGAATAAAAATAGTAATAAAAAAAAAAATCAGACATTAGCAATCTTGAAATGTAGAGAAGAATTCTAACCATTTCTTTTTTCCTAGTTTTCTTATTTTTAGTAAATAAAATAGTTGTAGCCAAATAATTTAAACTAATATATATATATATATATATATGTAAAACACTAAGAAATATCATTAGAAGGAGCTATATTAATTGCATTTTTCTTTGTTTTTGTTTTTTTTGAAAAGGTTTATTATTTATTTCTATTTTATTAAAGAATTATTTTATTTTTAATTGATTAAAAATAATTATTTTATTTTCATAATAAGATAATAAATTTAAAAATATTGCATTAAAAAAAATTATTTTAATTTTAATTTTATTAATTATTTTTATTTTCATAAGAATACAATTTTTAATATTTGTTTAAATTTTTCAATTATATTTTACTTTTATATAAAATGTTTATGTTTTAAAAAGAATCATTTTATTTAATTTAAACTTATTTTATAATCAAATATTCTATTTTGTTTATTTTACTTAATAGATACTTTATAATTTGTATTTTTATTTTTTATTTTTTTATATTAATTTTTTATTTTAATTTTTGTTATTTTTGTATGTCAACTTTAGAGTTTAATGAGGCTCAAAGTTTAAAATATACATATATAAAATTAATCCAAGTTTCCTTTTATATTTATTGCTTCCATGTATCAATTATATGACTTGATGTTATATGACTGACTGATTAGTTGGAAATAACTAAATGTTCATATAAATAATGAAATAAGTCGGTATGTTAGTTGAATAACTACCGAGGTCTTTATAAATATGTTGTGATCGATATTTTGAAATATTGGTGGCTTTTCTTGTGCAGGTCAGTTGAATATCGGAGGAGTACTGTCGACTTCAGACTTTTTTTGTGTAGTCATAATTTCTGTAAAAAAATTATTGATCGATTGTATAGACAAAAGCAATTCCACTATTTTAAAAAAAAGGACAGGTATGTATATAATTGTGCTTTTTTAATGAATATCTATATTATTTTTCATAAAACAATTTGCTTTGTCGAATAGTTATGAATAATTCATTATTTATTGTGTTTGTTCATATCACATAGTTAATTATATATATTTGTGATTGCAAATTTTGAAATAATTTTTAACTTGTTATAAAATATTTAGAACTAAATACACAATTAAAAATTTGGCCTGCCAACAAAAGATTTCGATTTTATTAGTAGATTAATGAGAAATTTGTCTTTTTTGTTTAGTGGCGAGTTAATGAAAAATTTACTCTACAATAATTTTTTAACAGAATAGTAGATTAATGAATAATCAAAGATAAATTGATTATTCTTTTACCATTGAATTTTAAAAATCCAATTACATCATTTTATGTTTAATGAAGTACTTCACATTGATGTTTTGACTTATTTTTCTGGTGATGAGGTGGTAAATAAATTAATTTAAGTAAGAATTCTTTTTTTTCTTTTTTTATTTATTTAGCTTTTTTTTTTTAATGATTTGATGTTTTTATATTCAATTATTGTTTTCATTGCGTGTTCTTTCTCTAGGTTAATTTTGAGAATGCATAAAAATTACTGTTTTTATTTTTGGTATATGGGAGTCCTAACTATTTGTTGTAATCATGCAGAAGTTCATCTTTGTAGTCAATTAACTATCAAAATGACCACCAACTACTTGGATGAACTCAAAAACATGGTGGAGAAACTTATTGATAGGACTATAAGTGGAAATCAGCATATGAATGCATATACGTATCCTTTGACTCTTTTATTCTTTGATATGATTTGATCATTTGACCTTTCTATGTAATCTTTAACTATTTTCAAAGAAACGTCTTCAATTTGTACATAGAAGGACATTATGAAGATGACCTCTATGACCTATACAAAAAATTAATTGATAATTACATACATTCAAAGGTAAGGATCTATTCCCAATAGTAACTCTAAGTCTGATGGTAAAAAGTCTAAAGTGGAAGGATGGAATTTTTTAAATTTTAATCATATTCTATCACTAGAAAAAATCCAAAAGCCCTAAAGAATATTAAGATAGACTTTACACTTAATGTCTCTGATTGAACTGCTTTTCTTCAGGTTTTACCTGCTTTAAGGCAAAAGCAGGGTGAGGTGATGTTGAGTGAACTTGTTAAGCGTTGGAAAAGTTACAAGGCGATGGTCGAAAGGCTCTCTTACTTCTTTGCTTATTTGGATCGTTTCTACGTTGAAAAACATTCTGTTCCTACACTAGGAGATGTTGGACTTAAGAGCTTTTTTGATTTGGTAAGGCTTGTTTTTTAATCTGTTATTAAGAATTCAATTAAAGTTAGATTTTGAGAATTTCAGATAATCTATGACATGTTCTTGCAGGTTCATGGTGAAATAAAGATTACTGCGAGGGATGCAATGATTGCTCTGGTATGTAAATATCATAGTGGAACAATTTGCATGGCATTTTTTTCTTAAAATTCTAATTTTTATAATATATTAATATGATTCAAATTATTGGTTTCATATAATTGTTCTTTGTTGTTTTGACGATGGATAATAGAATGTGATTCGAAACATTGATGAAAAATACTACACACAATTAAATTCAGACAGCTACATCACTTTATTATGATAGAATGTAGAAATCTCTTCACGATAATTGTTCTTAGTTATTTTGATGAGCTTCCTTCTTTATGCAAAAGAATCGAAGTCCTTACAAAATCTCTGTTAAAAATGTATATTTTATGGGACCTGAATTTTAAAAATGCTCGTCACCAGTACCACTTAATTGTACATTGTTCAGTATAGTTGCTATGTTAGCTGTTATTGATGATCTGTGTGCAACATTAGAATGGTATTGCTGTTTTTCTCAGATTGAAAGAGAGCGTGAGGGTGAGCAAATTGAACTATCTTTATTGCAAAATGTTGTGGGCATAATCGTGGAGATTGGAATGGGGAAGCTAGATTGCTATTTGAAAGATTTTGAAGCACCAGTGTTGGAAGATTCTGCAGCTTACTACTCTCGAAAGGCCGCATCATGGATTATAGAGGATTCTTGTCCAGAATATTTGTTGAAGGTAATTGCGGAATTTCGTTTTTTTTGGGTAGTTCACAAATTATTGGAAGAACAGATCTAGCAGCTTGCATGTTCAATTTTATAGTGCTTCTGATATATATTCTCTTGTATTACAGGCTGAAAAATGTTTGCAACTTGAGAAAATTAGAGCTTACCATTTTTTGCATTCCAGCAGAGAGAAGTACTTGTTAGATGTGAGCATTTGTTCTGTTTTTTACTGGCATTTACTTGTGTTTCATCATCTTTACCAAAACCAATTTTATGTGAGGTGTGTAACAATTGTCCAACACTGAAATCATTAGTTCCAATCTTGTCCTTTTTTAACTGTTTTGACAGAGAGTACAAAATGAATTATTGGCTCGTTATGAGAACCAAATTCTGGAAAAGGATACAGGTCTGTGGGCCTTGCTTAGGGACAACAAGGTATATATTTCACTTAGTGCCAGTAATTTGACTGTTTACCAGGATATGGTATTTTTATCCTTTATGACAGCAGTTGATATTGAACAGTGCCAATAATTTGGTTTCTATTACAGACAGATGACCTTTCAAGGATGTTTAACCTGTTCAGTAAAGTAGAAAACGGCTTGGATCCAATTGCAAATACTTTTAAACAGGTCTCTTTTGTAACATGTTTTTGGACTGCCTATTCTTATATTTAGACATCCTGCCTAGTGCAAAGACTTTCTAACTGGCTTTCTTGTATTTTGCAGTTTGTGATTAAAGAAGGAACAGCTGTTGTTGAACAGGCACAAGCAGCAGTGACTAAGAAGGTAATGATTTTTCTAGCTTTTATGTGAAATTTAATTGTCAATAGTAGTTAAACGAAACTCCAATTTAGTATTGTGAATTTAGTGTTAAGCTGTAATGCATTTACGTTGCATGTCTAGATCTGTGACACTTTTTATGCAAACTTACATCCCTTTAAATTTTCTTCAGGAAGAGAAAAAGGATACCAGTGGAACAGAGCAGGTAAAGTTATGTCCTTATTTATTTGTTCAACGTATTGCACTGATGGGAGCCAGACGACAATCTACTGCAAATCTTTCAGGAATAAATTAGTGCTCTCGAGTACTCAATGTAGCACAACATTATTCATGGCAGCTTTTGGGCCAATGAATTTTTTGGTCCTCTTGCATTTACCTTATTTTATTGTTTTTTATCACTCTTGGCTGTCTCAAGAGATCCCTGTTCTGGATACCAATGTTTAATTTGAGGGTAAACTTGAGATCATTGTCCATGTCTTTTTATTTAAAATCTTATTGGACTGGATAGTTAGAATTTAATCGAGATTTTTCATTATCAGTCACCGCAGCAATTTAGGTTATTGTGAGCGTGTAGGAACTCCTCTTCAAATCCATCTTGCATCTTGTACAGGGATTTATCAATCACCAATCTCTATGTAACTATCAATGGTTAATTAATTGATAGTAACTCTGTTTTCGGACAGATTTAGAAAATTAATCTGATATTTAATTATTCTCTTTTTCTGCATTCTGAAATGGTTTTCAGGAATTCGTACGGAGGATTAGTGAAATGGATCACAAGTACGGGCATTACGTCTTGCAGTGTTTTCAGAACCATCCGCTTTTTCATAAGGTCTTTATAATATTTGGTTTATTCCGTTGGTCTCAGTGCTGCAGATTATTAAAAATAAAGTTATGATTTGATTCTAAAATTCGTTTTTACAGGCTCTAGCTGAAGCATTTGATACCTTCTGCAACAAAGGACCTGTAAAAAACTTCATCGCAGAATTGCTCTCTGCATTTTCTGATAAATTACTAAAGCAGGGCAATGATGATGACGAGATTGATCGTGCTCTTGAAAACGTAGGTTCATTATGATTTGTCTATGCTCACTTTCATGAACATTTTCCTTAAAAAACGAAAAGATTTTACCCACAATTACAAAGAAATTTCCTAAATAAGCACCCTTGAACAGACTGGTCTTCTTTTTTTATCATAATCAGGGCAGCATTTTTGCTTCCGATATTCAAACCCTACATCAGACAATTTATATCAATAAAACTAATGATAATAAGCTGGTCGAACTCTGGAACGCTTAAATTTAGTTGTTAATGATGTGTGTTTTAGTAAATCAATCACTCCTACATGAATCGTATGTTTCATTTATATTTTTTTATGTAATGCAGGTGGTGAAAATCCTTACATTCGTCCAAAATCAAGATGTGTTTTTAGGGCTCTACAGGTAATATTCAGTTCTCTTAGTCATACTGAACTATATGTACACTTCACCAGAAGATAAACTAAAAGATAAGGTTGTGGGAAATAATAATAAATTTCATTATCTCCATTATGCATTAATCCAAAGAATCCTATTGCCTTGAATCTTTTAGGAAAACACTTTCTCGTAGATTGCTGCTTGATAAAACTCCAGATGCATTTAACGAAGGGCGCATGTTAACAAAACTAAAGCAGCAATATGGGGCGTATTTTACAGAAAAGATGGATGGCATGGTATGTCCTTGTGCCTTTTCATTGATTGAGTCTATGTATTGTATTGCTTCACCATGAAAATTCCTCTTCTGTTTCACCGAAGTCATTGTGATCCATCCCAGCTTAACGACTTAACTACAAAGGAGGACAAGCAAAAGAGATTTGAGGAGTATCTTAAAAGAGAAGGCATTCGCATTGGAATTGATTTGAATGTTAGTGTCCTCAAAACTTCGTGTTGGCCAACCTACAAGTCTCCCAGTGTCAACCTGCCTATGGAGCTGGTAAAATTTATTTCTTATGCTTTGTAATTTCTTTATTTAAAAAAAATGCATGGAGATGGGAACAAGTTGGCCCTCAATATAGTTATGATTTTTATAATGTGTTATCTTATTTATATTGTTAGATTTCCTATGTAAATCACGATGTTCTGTTTATATTGTTACTCTGTTATGTTTTCAAGTAAGATAATCATTTTTATGAAATAGTTTAGTTTCAGAATGCTGCTGAAATTCCTTAGAATTTAGTTTGGATGAAGTCTGCAAATGTGCTGCAATCTGTTTCAAGATTTGATAATATATATTGGGCAGACTTCCTATGTAAATCGCGATGTTATGTTTTTATTGTCACTCGGTTTTGTTTTTATTGCTGCTCTGTTATTTTATTTTCAAACATTCAGTTCCTTACCATTCTTGTGTTTTTGAAACAGGAAAAATGTATAAGTATATTCAGACAATACTATTCTAAGGAAGCTGAGAATTGCAAACTTACATGGAAGTATTCTTTAGGGACCTGCACTGTAGAAGGCAGGTTTAATGACAGTACAATAGAGCTGGTATTATCAACTTATCAGGTGACTACACAATTCAATTGTCATTTGCGAGAAATTTATTATTTTTATTACAGTTTCTATCAGAGGTGAACAAGGTTGGTCCCAAATAGTTATTTGAAACTTTACTAAGAGTCCGTTATGGAATCATCTGCAGGCCGCTGTACTAATGTTGTTCAATGAATATGAAAAACTTAGTTTTGATGAAATCAAATCTCATTTGAGTTTGGAAGATGAAGATGCAAACAGAGTGCTACATTCACTTGCATGTGCCAACTACAAAGTTCTCATCAAGAACCCAAACATACAACAAATAGCACCTACTGACTATTTTGAGTTCAACTCAAGATTTGCAGACCAGACTGGAAGTAGAAAAATAAAGGTAATGGCTTCCACTTTGGGCCTCTTTAACATCATACATTCTTATACAAACCATTGATGTGAACTGACTGTCCATCGTGAAGTGCAGATTCCACTTCCCCAACAGAGTGATGAGAAGAACAAAGTCATTCAAGAGGTGGAAGGTCAAAGAAATCATATAATAGATGCCGCAATATGTCGCATCATGAAGGCAAATAAAACATTACCTTACCAGGAGCTACAGAGCCAGTTGGTTAAGGAGCTCCGAGAAAGGAATAGATTCACTGTAAGCTATATTTTTTTGTCTGTTAGTTCAATAATTAGAGATGTTTTTGCATTTAATCATGACAAAATTGTGACATGCAGCCGGATTTTAAAGCAATAAAGAGGAGCATAGATCATATGATTGATCGTGAATTCATCGAACGGGATGCAAGCGATCCCAATGTGTTCAAATATGTGGCCTGAAAGGCTTTAAGCGAAGGACTCTATAGGACAAACCTTTTGTCCTAGTCTGTTTCCTTTATGAAAGCAAAGTGTGTCATGTCATCCATAAAACACTGAGACGTGGAATGAATGTGAATGTGAATTTTGCTATACAAATTTATAATTTTTGTGAATGTTAAATGTTTGGCATACAAATTTATAATTAAAATAGCAATTCCAGTACAATGAATTAGAAATTCTCAATGCATTTAATAGAAAATTGTACTGATCAGAAATCTTAAAAGCAAGATAAAACTGTAGAATGCATTTAACAGTAAACTGTACTGGTCTTTTGAATTCCATTTGATTTTACCAATAATCTAGAGCAAACAACTTAATAATACTGACCTAACTATGCATTCTTGAAAAGTTTCTGAATGGCATGATAATTTCTATGTGAAACTTTCAGCGTGACTTTATATTCGAGTTAATAGCTTAAGTCATTGTTTGGGGTTCTAGTATTAATGATAAATTTGGTTTTGAGAGTGGTAATCGTCGCATACTCATTGAAGACCATCAATATGGAAGCTCTGTGATCGATGAAACATTAGAGATTGAAATGAAAGCATGGAAGATTTCTGAAGCAAAAAAAGCTTAAGAGATCCAGCATCAAAACCCTAAAAAGTTTCTAATCTCTTCTCGAAACCTAATGAGCATTTCAAACAGCTTAGTTGACCCAGCACCAAAACCCTAAAAAGTTTCTAATCTCTTCTCGAAATCTAATGAGCATTTCAAACAGCTGAAGAGGCCTAGCACCAAAACTTTAAAAAGTTTCTAATCTCTTCTTGAAATTTAATGAGTATTTCTTATTGGACCACTAATATGTAGGATATCCCTGTTCTTTGAGTCATTCAAATGGTAGGTGTGGGAATGGTGTCATTGATTCTTAGTGTACTGTTCAAGAGGAAAGGTTCTTAATGAGCTTACCAGAAATCAAGTCTAGGTGAAACCAGGTCGTGTTTAAAATAAATTTAGAGATATGAATACCCCTCAGTCCATAGCTAAGAGTCCATAACCCTTAGCTGAAAAAATACAGCCTAAAACTTGTACTCAGATATTAAATAACTAAATGATTTTATAAATGACCTTCATCCCCAAATGAAAAAGCACATAATAATCTTTAAACCCTCGCAACCGTGGCAAGCTTTGGTCCAAAACGAGGGAAGAATGCGGGAAATGGCGTAGAGAAGTGCACGGAGAGGGAAAAAAATGAGAGGGGAGGAGATAACCGCGCGAGATAAGGCAGAAAAATGCATGGAAAAGTGTCAAACTGCGTGTGGTGAGATGGGAGAGGACGACACGCAGAGGGAAGATTAAACCTTGACCTCCATAAAAGCACAACCGAAAACAGTTAATGATCCAGGCAACTTAATCACATGTGATTGATATTGATTTATACTCTGCGATCCCTCACTTTATGAAAACATCTACTTTTCTGGAATAATTTGAAGAAAATATGGATTTAGTTCATCAAGGGTTTAGTTTCTTTAACAATACATTATTTGAGACCATCTACAGCTACAAAATTTGTCAATTAAAAAATAAAATTTGGCTTCTCACCTGTTCCATATGCAGAAATAGGATCAACCTCTTCAGATACTGGATACCCATGCGTTCACAGGCATGGTGGATGTGGAAGCAGATGGATGCGGAAGCAGATGCCTGTGGAGGCGGATCCGGGGGCTGTGGTAGCCACTGGGAAGCCACCACAGGAATCCGGCCACAACATCCCAATGTTCACTCCCATCCACAAACACGGGTGGCACCTGAAGCTTCCGGACATCTCCATACGCTTATGCAAGAAAACTTAATTTTTTCACTTTTTTGCCCCTTAATTTTTTTTTAAAATGTGCTAATAACATTTTTTTATCTATTTTTGGCTCATAAACCCTAATAGAGGCCATTCAACCATTCTTCATCTCATTATTTATTGAGCTTATTTCAATTTGAATATTTATGTCTCTGAAGTTTTAGGCATTTGCATCCCCTAAAAAAATTTCCACACATCGCACCACAATCTTACATCTTCATCTAATCAAATCAATAGCTTAGGTTAGATAAGGCCATCTGCATTTATCTCATTTCATAGTTCAAAAATTCAACAAATTTAATAGAAAAATAAACAAGAAATATTTTTAAAAATATATTAAATATTTTTTAAAGTTAAAATATAATAAATTTAATAGAAAAATAAATTAACATATCTATATTTTTAAAAATATATTAAATACTTTCTAAAGAAAAAATAAAGACAAACATAGTGGAGTGCCCCATTTGTAAGAATCTTCTCAATTTATCCCTTTCAATCTTCATGGTAATAAGAACCTACGAAGAAATTTTGAAATAAGTGAGATTTCGGTAAGACTCAATAAGGAATCTGGGAGTATTTTGATACCTCTCTTCATTTCTATTTTTCCAAATCTGTCAAAGAATGTTAGAAGACAGAATATTCCAAAATAAATTAGTGTCATTTTTCAGACCATGAATATGCCCAGTGATAATTTCAAAAATATTAGTATTCTTAGGATACAGATATCAAAAATAAACCAAATTTCTTTCGCAAAAGTACAATAAAAAAGAATGTGTCTACAAGAGTCAGGAAGTCTATAGATGCTACAGAGATCAGCAGCAGAAGGATCCTTTCTTAGTGGGAGTCTGTCCAACATCATGAGCCACTTAAAAGTATTTGATCTTAGGATCAATAGAACTAAAGACTGTTAACATGACTAATGATGGAATCATTATATTCAATAACTTTGTATTTTTTGCTTTAACTTTAGTCACTATAGTTCCATCCGGCCATTTAGGACCAAGACATCTATGGGAATCCATATGGCAAATAGAAGGTAAATCCTTACAAGCCTTGACAATCATATTATAAGTTTTTTTTGGGAAGGGGGGATGTTAAATAAAGATCTAAGGTCCTCCCATTCAATAATGTTGTCATGTTCAAAGAGATCAATCAGTTGAGAAATGCCCAAATTATTCCAAGATCTGGCAGAACAACCTTGGGAGAGGGCAAGAGGTTTACCTGAAAGATATAAATTCCACCAAATAGACCTTCACCATGTAGCTGGTTATTATCATAGCAAGCTTTGTTAGGAATAAACTAACATTTTCCCAAGCTTTGCAAATGGACTTAAAAATCATGGATCCCTAAACATGGACAGATAAATTCCCACCGATCAAATCACAAAGTGGAAGATTTTTCCAAGACTTAGCAATCCTAGGGAAACCTCTTTCAATGTTATTCCTACCAAGGATCTTCCATGGTTTATCACCAGCTAGAGAGTGAAAGATCCATTTGGAGGCAAGGGCAATCCCTTGAGTTTTAAGATCCTTAAGCCCAAAACCCCCAAGGAGTTTGTCAGTGTGACACCACTCTCATTTAACAGCATGAAGCTTCTTATTTCCTTTACCATCAAACCAAAGAAAGTTCCTAATGGCTTATCCAAGATTTGGTAATTAGAAAACATCCAAACTGATGAGTAATAAATATTATAGGAGGAAAGAATTTTTTGGCGACTTGAACTCTGCTAGCCAGAGAGAGGGATTTGTTATATCATTTACCAAGTTTTTTGGTGATCTTATCTTTCACCCAAAACCACATATATTTTAAAGAAGGTTTAATCGAAAAGGGGATGCCAAGATAGTGAATAATGTTTTGAGGACCACCCCATTGAAAACCAAATTTGTTAAACCATTTTGGTGGCTGCTCATTCCAACGAAGGCTTATAGATTTAGTTTGGGATAGCCAAGCACCAAAGATAGAGAAAAAGATATTCAGTTTATTCTGAAGAGTTTCAAAATTAATATCAGTAACCTCAAAGAACAAAGCAGTGTCATCAGCAAACTGATAATTAATCATCTCGGTATCATCGGGAAGGGAAATACCTTTGATAGCAGGGGAAAGGGAGTTGTCTCTAAGGATGTATGAGAGGGTATCAAAAGCAATGATAAAGAGGGTAGGGGCCAGGGGGCAGCCTTGCCTGATGGATCTACCAAGGGGGAAGGACTCAAAAAGAGAACCATTGACATCAACTTGAGCATAAGAATCATTAAGAAAAATTCTAACAAAATTGCAAAAGACAACAGGAAAACCAAAGGCCTCAAGCATCATGGAAATAAAACCCCATTCAACCCTATCATATGCCTTTTCAAAATCCAGCAGAAACATAGCAGTGCTTTGTTGAGAGTACTTGGACCAATTCATCTCTTCCCAACTGGTGATCAAATTTTCAAGTATAAATCTACCTTTAATGAAGCAAGTTTGAGTAGAACACACAAATTTGGGCAAGATACTTTCTATTAATATTATTTAGAACAACAGAGAGGGGGGGTGAATTAGTTGTTCTCAGGTCTAGATGTACCAATTGAAATTTTAAACACTTCAACAATCTCGGATCTAATCACCAACATAACTCGGTCTCTAAAGAATATATATACCAAAAACATATAACATGCAGTCCACTGTCCAAAAGTATTTATCTTGTAGAATATACAAACATACCCATCAAAACATTCACACAAGTATAACACCAAGATTTATAGTGGAAACTCAACTTGGGAAAAACTACTTTGTAACATGTTACTGATATTTTCACTCTTCTGAAGTGAGCTATGTTAAAAGAAAACCTTGTTAAAGGTTTACAAACACACTGCTAGGTGTGACCCTATTAAAAGATTTAAACACTCCGTCAAAAGTAACCTAGTTAAAGGATTTAAGTGCATTCCATTAGAATGCCACCTTGATTAAAGGATTTAAACAATGACTATTAGGTCAACCTTGATTAAAGGATTTAGATTGATACAATGGTTAGAAAGTAGAAGTAGTTTCTGATCTGAAAAACATACAACTCACTTTGCAAATAACAGATCCAATTCGCACATATATGTTGATTTACTGACTGAGTTCCATTTCCATCTCCATCTCTGATATGCTTGGAATTTTCTTCAAGCAATCACAACTCTGATCAACTCCTTCAGCCTTCTGCTTAGACTTATCGGTCAATAACATCAACAACTCCAGCATACTTTGTAACCTCACACTTAGGTTTTCCTTTATACCTCTCTAGAGATAGGTAGATCCTTCTTTTGTCATTTAATCTACTCTGTAGATCTTAGGTTAGATTAGTTTCATTGAATCCTTCCATCATTTAAGTTCTTCATCCTTCATTCTAGAAACATCTTCAATCTCCTCATTGAATCCATAATAAAGCGATTTACCATGCATTAAATTCTCCATATGATTAATTAATAAAGTCAACACGATTTACATAATCCAAGAATTCAACTATGTCAACTGGAAATCTGAATTCTTCCTCTAAATGTAAATTACTGACACTTGGTCAATACTACGTTCATCTCATCGGTCATCACTGCATAACTCGGTCATCTCTACAAACTGTCTTCATCGGCTAACATTGTCTTGCTCGGTAATTTCCTGTCACTCGGCATAAATTGATGTCCGGTCAACACTAAAGTTGCTCGGCATATACTGGCGCTCGGTCGACACTAACATCATTCGGCTTAAACTAGATTTATTCATTTTTTCCTGGTTAAGCCTACTTCTTCAGTCTTTCTTCTTACTTAGATAAACAATACATTATCTTATCATTGTGCCAAATAATCAACTACTCATTGAAGTATCAAATAACTCAACCTTTCCCTAGGTTCTATCGTTATCTCCCTTGCCCTAATCCTTTTCATCAATCAATAGATATAGTACTTTCTTAGATAACAACTACCTTACCAGTTAAGGTTTGACATCAATGACAATACAATAATTGCTTCAATTGTAGTTTCCAACAAGTTTCAAGTCTAAGAGCAAAAAGTTTAGCAAAAATTTTATAAGAGACATTAAGGAGCATTATGGGTCTCCAATTTTTTATAAGAGCCTTGTCCCCATCCTTAGGGATTAATTTAATGATGCCTTTGTTAATAAAACTCCCCAAGGTGCCTCTGGCTGAAGCTTCGGAATATATGTCAAGGAGGTCTTTGCAAATCCAACTTATGTTAGCTTTATAGAACTCCACAGGAAGACCATCGGGTCTAGGAGACTTGTCGTCTTTTAGAGAACTAATAGCCTTTTCAATTTCCTCAATAGATATATCTTTACTAAGGAGGAAAACATCCTAATTGGAGATTCTATTAAGATTAAGGGATCATCTACATGATTCTCTAAGGGCCTTGGCCTCCTCAATATCCTCAGAGGTGAAAAGGTTCTGGTAAAAAGTAGGAAAAGCCTTTTTGATGTTATCATTACCAACAATCTCATTGTTATCAACAATAATTATGTCGATAGACTCATTAGAATTTTTTTTTTAATGAGGTTAAAGAAAAATTTAGAGTCTCTATCTCCAAACTGGAGCTAATGAGCATGAGATATGATCTCAACAACTTGTACCAAAATTGGTAAGTCACTCGATATCTCACTTGTTACTACCTTGGTAGGTACAATTTCCTTAGTTGTAACTGCATAAATGTTCACATCCTCATCATTTTTGATATCATCAGGATCTCCATTTGTGATTTCTTCAATAAGTACATCATTTGTCCCTATTATTACCAATTTCTCGAGAGGATCCTTATATTCTTCTCTATAGCCTGTCAGATAAAAGTCAATAGCAATGGTAGTGTTTGCTACCTCGGTGTTAGGTAGATCAATCAGTTCCTTAGTAGCAAGATCTACATTGTCTGAGTGGATTCCTTCACCCTTCCTCTTATTTGTCTTCTTGGGGATGACTACCAATGCCAGTTTGTCTTCTTCTTCTCGGGCTTGGAGGATTGAAGTCCATAGTAGCTTGCTATTTTCATCTACTTCCTCAAGCTTTCTTGCCAAAATATTTAGTGCTCTATGTTTTCCAAAAATCTCTTTAAATATTGTTTCATTAACTCCTCAATCTTAGGAACTGATAAGGTAGGCATTTCCAATATCAGTGAATGTTCTCTCATCTTTTTCTCAGTGTGCAAGGCATAAGTCCATCTTGCTGACACTTTTTCATACAAGCCCTCTAGGACATACTTGGAAAATTCAACAGGTACCTTTTGAAATTTGATCATCATCTGTATGATGGCCTCTTCTATCTTTTCATGATCCTTGGTATCCATATGTACATACCGACTCAATTTAGGGTTACTAAGGATGCTAGTTTCCTTTATTGTCTCTGCTAATTCATCAATAGATTGATTCTTATTTACAAAAACCTTGAACTTATCTTGATCTTCCTCTTCATCATCATCATCAACATCATCTTTTTCTATAATCAATTTCCTCCTCTTCTTAGGTAGCTCAGAGGTGGCTTGAGCACCTCTCTTTTTATTTTGATATGTCTTTGTAGGGGCTGGCCTAGAAATTTTTACAACACCTTTCTTTGGAGGTGGAGAAGCAACAATTGTGGACCTTTTCCTTTCTCTTGTCGGTGCTTTTGCCTGCTTCGTCTTCCTTGTGACCTTGACCGGTGTAGGTATGTCTTTGTCAAACTCATTCTCCTCCCCATCATGTTCACTATTCTCAATTAATAACCGATCCTTGGTTGCTTGTCCAATTGGATTAGCCTCAGATGCTTCTTCATCTTCTGCATCATCACCGAATTGTTTTACCAATTTGTCCATCATTTTCTTTGATTTTCTATTCACCTTAACTACAACAAGATCCATTTTTATCCTTTTTTTGGCCTCTTCACAGGTACCAAACCTACTTGCCTGTGGATCTTTGGGCTCAACTAATAAGGCCTTAATTGACTTAGTGTCTCAGTCAATATCAAGTTCATAGCCCATAGGTGATAACCAAGTAGTCCTTGGTTCAACTACCTTGATGAGAGTAGTGTCAGTATCTACTAAGAAACAAATGTCTTCTTTGTACTTCTCAACCAGTTGTCCTAGTATTTTTCTTCTTTGATGCATTCGGTCCTTAAATTGTTCAAAATATACATCCATAATGCTAACCAAATTTTGTCCCAAACTCTAAATGTGATCATTAATTTTCAAAATGACCAGTCGGTCAACATCCCATTCCACATTACCAACTAAGGGAAAGAAGTTCTGTACATAGAAGAATATGCAAATTAATAGCGAACCAAACTTACAATTGTTAGTCCTTTCTATTGGACTACAACTGATTTGGGATCTGATTGAAGAATCTGTGATTGCAAGATCACTGAGGAGTTTTTGATTAGATATGTAATATGATTAAATCAATATTATGTTGTCATTGATGTCAACTAACTTGACAACACTTATCTTGTAAGTTACTATACCGAGACATCTGAGGAAAGGTGAAAAAGAGATGAAGAACAGAGAAATCTACATGAGGAAAGATGTACATGACAGATGAGGATAAGGAACACATTGAGTAACTTACTGATGAGTCTATGACTTGATGATAATGATTTTATTATGTTGCATTCATCTATGATGAAGTATAGAGCTGAAAGACACAAAGCAGTGTTGTCGGTAAATGAAGCATTTCTAGTATACATCGATGGAGTGTAGTGTATACCAATCACAATATTAACCGAGCAGTGTTCACCGATGCATTTCTTTGTTAATCGAGCAGTGTTCATGGACGCATTTCTTTGTTAATCAAGTGGAACAGAATGTATTAAATGATTAGTTTAGCCGATAAAATTGATGAGCTGGCAAGAGTATAATATTGAGGTAATAGATAATGTTTGTTACACAGATCGACGGCTAACAAAATTCAGGGAAGATCTAACGGAGAAGATTGAAACATGTTATTGACACAAGTACTGAGAAAGTTTGAAGCGGCAAAATCTATGAATGTGGTTAAGCGGCAAAATCTGATGGTGGAGAAGAAAATGATTTACTCATCTATATAAGAGAACATAATTTCTTTATGAGAATGTCAGGAGAAGAAGAAGTTGTAGGAATATCGCATGAACAAGGTTGTCATGCATTCTGATCATACTGGTTAAGTAAGAACCGAGTTGCAGACCAATTACCGAGCTACAAAGAGCAATTACCGACAGACAGTAAGTTGATACAGTATTGAATCTGAAGTGAAATATTGATCAAAAGGATTTGTATGGACTAAATATTGATCTGTAATCTGCAATTGAAGTTGTATTAAGGTAGGTCATTTACTGTTACATATTTAACCATTGTATATAGTTAAAATCTCTTAACCGAGTGGACTCTAAAAGTCTTATGATGTATCATTCATAGAATGAACATTGTTATCCTGTCAACCCCATAGTGAATGCTGGTTGGACGATAACTTCTATTCTAAAATCCTCTAACAAGGTCACACCTGACAGTGTGTTTGTAAACCTTTAATAGGGTTGGATCTTAATCGACCTCACTTTAGAAGAGTGAACAATTTTGGGTTGTTGGTCCCAGGTGGTTTTTCCCTTTATAGGGTTTCCACGTTAAATCTCGTGTGTTATGTGTTGATTGTGATATTTTTTTGTTATCATACTTTACATATTACATGTTAGATTTGATCAATAAACTATTATAGTATTTAACTGGTAATCGATAAAATCACAGACAGTGAAAGTTATTATTGTTTACCGACGAGCAAAAATTAAAGAAATAGTTTTGAATTATACATTTTGATTTGGGACACTTGATAACTGATTCACCCCCCCTCTCAGTTATTCTAACACAGAGGAAGTATAAGAGGGAAGTACCGAAACTTAACAAAGAGAACTTCGTAATATGGCAAAGCAGAATGAAGCCACACATATTTGGAATTGGGAACTCAGCACTAGATCTAATGGAGAATGGCTACATACAACCGCCCATTGGTCCCTTAACTATTGATCAACTGAAGGACAAGCATGAACACAATGTTACTATGATGGAACTTGTTGTTGCCTGTACCGATGCTAAATTTGAAGATATCAAGACATGCACGACTACCAAAGGAATGTGGGATAAATTAACACAAATATATAGTGGAGATCTGAATGTCAAAAGAGCCCGAGCTGAAAGTTTGAGAGGCAGATTTGATGTTATGAGAATGAATGAAGGTGAGAACATTGTCCAATATTCAAATAGACTCAAAGAAGTGGTACATGCTATTATGCATCTGATGGAGTGATTGATGACAAAATAGTGATAAGAAAGATTCTTAGAACTTTGCTACCAGTTTATGCAATTAGGATTTCTGCAATTCATGAAACAAGAGCTACATCCAACCTTACTCTTGACACTTTGATTGGTAAAATTACAACCTTTGAATTGAACAACTTTGATAACATTGTTGTTCCTTCTGTTGAATCCGCTTTCATGTCTTCTTTGTGTAATACCCCAAAAATGGGCTATAGGTTCATTAACCTCCTATATCAACATATCGAATGAAATCAACATCAAAGTCCTAACCAAAGGCACATCTTAACATCATCGAATCATAATTGATTATCCTAAATTCTGCATTGGGGAATATTCCTAGTAATATTCCTAATCATCATAATTATCTTTAATTTAATGATTATTTGGCGATAAATCCTATTTATCCTAAAGTTTGATTAATTGAATATTCTCAATATTTAATTAATTAGATTTAATTCTGCCACTTAATTATTTAATTGAATTGAATTATATTTATTCCTAAGTATTATTATTTAAATTTGACAATAAATCAAAATTCCTATCATTAATTAATTAAATTTTTATTTAATTAATTAAAGTAAGTTGTCATATTTGATGATATTATTTTTGAATAAAAGTTTGATTAAATGATTGATTAATCCATAAATCAATTGTTTTATTTTTCAAAAATCAGTTAAGTTGGAAATAAATCACTTTATTTATTTATTAATTCATAATTATCCATGTGCACAATCAAAGAGCAGTTAAACTCCAAATCAGAAAATCAATGCAAGTTATTGACTTTTTGGAACTCAACATCATTTTTGAGTTGATCTAAACTTCTATTTTGAGTTCAACTCTGCTTTTGCATGTTTTTGTGAGTTAATTATTCTTTATAATCAGATAACTCAAAAATCAAGCTAAGTTAATCTAAGTGATTTATGGCTTTCTTTCATGCATCCTCAAAGCCCTGGATTTCTATAAATTAAGGCTTCAGCTCATCTCAAATCATCTCATATTTTTGTATCCTCGCTCTATCGAATTGGAGGATGAAGAATCAAAGCTTATCGCGAATCAAGGCTATTGTGAGATCAATTTGGTTTTTAGATTCATTTTCATATTAGTTTTTACATAGCATAGATTTCATCATATCATTGCATAGAAAATCAAAAAAATAGATTAATTGCATTCATATTTCATATCAGTTTTGCATTCAAATCCTTCATTTAGGTGTCGTCAAGGTCACTGATCTCAATTACAATATGAGAACATCAATCTCGCACCTATTAGAAGGCAGTAAATCGCCTGGTTAGTTTAGCTTTCAATTCATTGCACGATTTCGATTTTAGCTAACCTCTAATGTTTTACTGAAGTGTTGTGTCTACAGATTAGGTACAAAATTCACACACACACTTATGGCACCCACCGTGGGGCCCTAAAATGGGTTTCTAATTCAATTCTATCAATTTCTATCTTTTTCTCCTCGGTTTTTGTGCAAAATTATGATTTTTAATTTCTATTCATACAATCTTTGTATGAGTTTCTGCCAAAAGTCATTTCACACTAGACCCACTGTCGTACGACAGTCTATTGGATTGAGAATCATGCCAAACTGTACACACCGTCGTCTGGAAATTCAACTATCATTTCATCATAGAACCAGTGTCGTAAGAGTTTTCAGACTGTCATTTGGGAGCATACCCACAGTCGTACGAGTTTCGGACTATCGTCTGGTAACAGACCCATTGTCGTACGAGTTTTGGCATCAGATTTCAACTGTCATTTCATTTTTTAGGGTAGTTTGTCATAATTTGGTTTTCAGATTTTGACTAACAGCTAATCTTAACAATTGAAATTCTCTATTTTTTATTGACTCCTGCTGGTTTTGATTGGAAAAAGTGCAAGAATTGCTAAAAATAGATAAAAATATACTAAGCCTGTTGTGAGGATTCCAAGTATTCCCCTTAATCTGATGACATTTCAATTTGGATCCTAAAACAAATCTCTCATGTGTTTGGCTTGAGTGTTTTCTTTGCATGCTTTTCTTCAAATTTGCATAATTGAATACTAGGTTGTGACACCTTAAGTAATTGATAAGCAGTCTTAGATACTTGTGATTGATCTAGATTGCTATCTTGGGTTTTGGGACTTGCTAAATCCGCTGGCCCCTCATTCTGCTCCGTGGTTGCAATCTCAGCGCCATAAAGGGGAGGGGTCTACAGGAGAGAAGTGTTAATTGTTCCACCAGGCAACCCTTTTGTGCTTTTTAGAACTCATTTGTTTTCTAAGTTGTGGACTCATTTTTAGCTTGTGTGAGGGGTTAATTGTTCCACCTTGTGGACTCACCTCATATTCACTTTAAACGTTAAGTGTTCCTCTTTCTGCTTTTGAGTACATTCGGTGGATTTGATTTTGGAAATATATCTGTGAAAATATAGTAATTAGGCCCTATGAACACTATTTGTGGTTCTTGAGAGATTGGATTCCCAGTGAAATCCTTCTTGATGATAGAATCCTTGTAGGTAGGGAGGATACTTAGTGCATCTCACGTTCTACTTGGTCTGTGCGTCTTCCCTTATTGATTGATACATTCTCTCTCCAGAGAGGTTGATAGATCACGTGGGGTTGATATCATAGACCTTGGTGAGATAATCTTCGTCTTAGCGTGCTAGATTTATCTACCTGCTTTGTTTGGATTAAAAGTGAAAAGGTGTCAAACCCTTGGATCTGGAGCCAAGTCCCCTTGTGGTATACTATTGTGAGTCACCTTTAGAGAGGGTTAACCATAGCGGACACTCCCTTCACAGGGAAAACTGCATTGACGGAACCTCGAGTGGTAATAGCCATTTTCATCGTGGTATTGACAACCGCTATATAAATGTCCTTGTGGAAGAAATCTTCACAGGTGTGGTTCATTGTTGGGTTGTCAGATCTCCCTAGCAGCTCCTGAAGATTAAGTTCTCAGACTATGTCAAAACCCTGGTGCACTACGATTGGAGTTCACCCCTTTGGATCATAAAAGTTACAGAGTCAAACCATTACTAAAAACCCTAGCGAGGCCAAATTTTCATTTTTTAGGGTATATGTGCATTATTGCAAAACATTTTTGGAACATACACAATTAGCACTTCTGAGGATTAGAATGAATAAGTCACTTGATTGTTCATGCGCAAGGTTTCTTTTGCCCTTGTTCATTGTTTTCAGAGATGCCTGAAATCACTTGCTTGCTATTTTGCGTGCTTGCTTATCTATCTGGTTACTGAAAATGAACAAATCTGTTACAATCTTCAAATCTGGACATTGAAATTTGCAAACAATCCGAATCTGAAAACTCAAAATTTGCAAAATCTGAAGTAAAATTCTTTTCTGGAGTCAAAAGTCATCTCAGGAGGTTAGAAAGTCATACGAGTTTCTATCAAGTGTCATTTCATTACTGTCCATCTGTCGTATGATAGAGAACCTAGTGTCGTACGAGTCTTTCTGCCAGTCAAATTCCAAAAATCAAATCCTGCTAGCAACTGTCGTATGAGCTTTTCAACTATCATTTCATAGCATACCCATTGTCATACGAGTTTTGCAACTGTTGTACAAGTTTTAAAACTATCATTTCATAGCATACCCACTGTCATACGAGTTTGCAAAGTGTCGTTTGGGAAAATTTTTGAAAGTTGTCAGAAAATTGTTAGAATTGCTAGATATTTAACTTTTTCAGCCTATTTCCAGAATCTGTCAAACAAATCACTGTGTCAGGAACAGAGCAGTAGCTATTGAGAATCCAATCATTATCCCAAAGTGGTCTTTTGAATCTGATTCAGCCTTTTGTTTCATTGATTTGAGTCCTTTTCATCTTGTTTCAAAACCTTGTCATAACTATCAATCTTCAATCAATCATCAAAATGACTAAGTGTTGTGATATCTTGTCCACTATCTTTTGGGAATCTATCCATACATCCAGGGCATAGTATCCCTCATCTAAGTCATATCTATACTTCAATCAATCAAACCTTGACAAGGTTGCATCATCTAATCATCTTGATTCAATTCATTCTTCAGTTATCTGGATCTTATTCTTCGTTTCACTCAAAGTTGATGGTGGAAACTAGAGCCTCCTCACACAAGAAATCTAGAGAAGCATCCCAGACCTTACCTATAACCACTACCAGGGGTCCAACTCTTGAGCAACTCATCAATTCTGGTCTTTACAAAGAAGATAGTCTTGGCAACTTTCGATTAAAAGCTCGTTACATTCCTCCTTCATCAAATCATGAAGGTACCCAACAAACCCCACATCAATCTATTCCAGGGAGTCCAAAAACTCCTACCATGTCTCAAGTAGGGACAAATTTTGGCTCTCAAAGAGCTCAACTCAACATGGTGCAGATCAAGAACCCACACCTGAAGAAATTGCTCAATATCAAAATGACGATAACTTCAAACGAATGATGAAGCATTTCTTGAAAGAAGATAGAGAAGCATACTTTTTACAATTGGCTCATCAAGGAGCTAAACTTCCTCCCAACTTTAGTGTGGAAAATATCATTACACATGAGGAAGAAACTCCACTCATAGCTATGATGACATAGATGCATGCTATGCAAGTTGAACTTAACAATCTTAAGAAAGAGAAGGAACCCAAGGAATTCTCCATGGAGGCCCTTTGTCCTTTCCCTTTTGACAAAGACTTGTACATGCCCCCATTCCCAAAAAGAGTGGAGATACCAAAGTATGATAAATATGATGGACACTCTGATCCTCAAGATCACGTCAGAGAGTTCTGTATAGAATCAATGGAGTTCATGCACGAACCTACCTATCTGATGCATCTCTTCCCTCGATCTCTAGGGGGAGCAACCATCCACTGGTTCTCTAGATTGCCTTCTACTATCAAAACTTTTGAGGAGTTGATCAAATTGTTTTATCAGAAATACTCCTACAATATTCAATATCCAGTCACCATGATTGATATCTGTAATCTCAAGCAATATCCAAGGGAACCATTCCTAACATTTCTTAAAAGATGGAGGAAGAAGTTCTCTCTATAGGCCAGACCTATTCCAGAAATAGAAAAACTGGAAATCTTCATCAATAACCTTGTTCCCAAAATCAATTATCCTCTACAAATGCAAGATCATACATCTTTTGATAAGATGGTGGATAATGCTATCAAAATCAAAAAAGTGCTTGTGAAAAAAGGAGAAATCACACTTCAAAAAGACAAGTACGAATCAGGATCCAGTTCTAAAGACAAGAACAAAAATTGGATCAAGAATAAAGGCATCATCACAGATGGCGTTGTTCACACTATCCATGCCCCATCAAAGGCACCAACCTACAATCTCACTCTTGGTACCCAAGCCGTTAAAGCTTCAGAACAAAAGTCTTCTGAACCATCTCAAAAGAAGCCAGAATACAAAAGATGGGATAATAAACGAAGGTTCACTCCTCTTGGAGAATCTTTGGAATCCACTATGAGAACTTTGCTAGCTGATAACATCATCTCTTTGCCACCAATCCAACCACCTGATGCTGAGCCTAAGCCAAAATGGTGGAGAGAAAATAAATTCTGTGATTTCCATTGAGGTAAAGGTCACAAAACTAATAACTGCTTCCACTTGAAACATACCATTCAAGATTTGATTGATAATGGAGACATCACAGTTGACAATCCTAAGAGCAATAATGATCATATGACATTTACAAAACCATTTCTGAAACATGGCCAAGAAGTTTCAACTTCTTAGCCTAATATGGGGCCAAAATTCAACTATGCCTACCCTGGAAATAATGTTGTCATCAATATGGTTGAACCCTGTCTCTCAGAGCATTGCAATGTCATCACAATTGTAAGAAGAGATAGATAAAATCAATCCACCAATGCAGTTACTTGATCACAAGCCCAAGCACATTTGAAAGGACAAATCCCAGATTCATCAAATGTCCCTAAGGTGCCCTTCAATCTTTCATCTGCTTCTAAACAGAAGGCTGCTTCCAAATCTTCCAATTCTAAAGATACAAGGCCTACATCTTATAGCATTGTTCAACAACTCCAGCACACTAATGCCAAAATCTCCATGTTTGAGTTGCTTCAAATATCTCCAGCTCACAGAGCCATACTAGACAAAGCTTTTCTCGGTTCCAATATTCCTGATGACCTTGATTTAGATAGGTTCCAAACTATGGTTGGACATCTTACATCTCCGCAATATATCTCCTTTTCAGAGGAAGATGACAACTCCTTGAGTCACCCACATAATCAACCTTTGCATATAGAAGTCTTGATCCAGAACTGTAGAGTCAAACATGTGTTGATAGATGGGGGCACTGGCCTAAACATTTGTTCTTACAGCTTGATCACACAATTGGGATTTTCAGAATTGGCTATTGATCCTCGAAAGAAGATAACTATCAAAGCCTATTATGAACAAGAAAGATCTTCTAAAGGCACCATTGTCTTACCTATCAGAGCAGGTCCAGTTATCAAAGATACCATCTATCAAGTGCTTGATCTACCTTTGGCCTACAACATTCTTCGAGGGAGACCATGGATACATGAAATGCAAGCTATTCCTTCTACATACCATCAATGTTTGAAGTTTCCTTATGAAGGAGTAGAGGTTACTATCCCCACAGATCTGAATACAACTTGTAACACCTTGAAGGAAAGTGCATATAAGCTTGTACCTAATAACAAAGATTCTTCCATTGAACCAACTAAAGAATCATCCACATCTAAAATGGAAGATCTTGCAAAAGAGGTCAATATCAAAGAAAATAGTATGGGAGAATATACTATCGAGCCAGTCTTATCTTTGACATCTCTCCCTATCTCGCCTAGGTCTTATGGGAAATCTTTGAAACAATCCAAGCCTGAACCTAAGGAACCTCTAGAAGCATATAAAAAGAATTTTGTAGCAGAACAAATATCCAAGCAAGAGTTTGAAGAGGATGAAGCTGTGCTATCATGGCTATACAAAGACAAACCTAAATCTCAAGTTGTTCAAACTAGTGACTCTACAGTATCCAAAATCCCTTCTAAGTCATATGGTCTAGGTGATAAATTAATAGCTAAGATGGGATATTCAGGTAAAGGACCTCTAGGAGTCAGCGAAAAAGGTCTTGTGATACCTCTCCCACATACTAGTAGAGAAAATAAGACTACTGCTGGCCTAGGCTTTAAGAAGAAACCCTATCACCTCAAGGGTAATTGTTCTCATGTCATAGAGTAGATCGCACCAGGAGAACCTCTTCTTAAGAAAGAAGAAACAAAACCATCAGATAGTGATTTAGATAGCTCAGAACTCATCCCCTATGAAAAATTGCCTAAAGAGATCAAAGACCTTCTTGATGATAAAGATGATCCAATCAAAAGAATTAATGTAGTAGAAACACAAGAACCTACTATCAATCAAGAGATAGTTGCAACACAAGAACCAACTAATCTTGAAAACAATCAAGAAGAGGGAAGTAGTAGTGATTCTGAGATAGATTCCCATGAGTATGAATTCAAATCAAAATCTAAGGGTAACCCTTCTTGGGGTATTCACCCTGACTTTACTCATGTTCTAAGATTTCCTAGAGATCCTAAATTAGAAGTTGAATCAAATGACTATGAATGGGGAGCCATTCTAGAACCAGATGAAGATGAGCTTATTACAAAGAAATGTGTTGATGTTATTCACCAATATGCACCTCAACCCAACATAAGTCTAGAACAAAATGATGAACCTATCGAGTCTGATCCACCTATGGCTGAATTGGACTCCCACGATGACATTGAGCCTATTCATGAATTGAATGTCTTAAGTTGTAATATCACCTTTGAACTCAAGCATCGAGTTAGGACCAATGATGACAGCTCCATATCCGTAAACACTATCTCCCAATCTTTCCCCACTTTGACTATCCAATATCCAGAACTTATTGATCAAACCTCCATAAATCCAAGCCATGGTATTTATACCTTCCCAAATGACTATGCCCTTGCTTGCTACCTAAATGCAGTTGAGCCTATGAGGACTTCCATCAGTGAACCGAGCGTCAGCATGACCGAGTCAGACATCAAATATCTTAGTCAAAAAAATAAGAATAAGAATAAAAAGAAAAAGAGTTCTGAGGGTGAAAACCACTTTGTGGTAGTCTTGGAACCTACAAAAGTAAAAATAAAAGATGTATCTGAAGGTGAAAACCTCTCTGAGGCACCTAAGGATGAGATATTTGATGTCCTTTTGAGTCATTTACAGGATAGATCTCCAATTCTAATTGAGTCCACTCAATCCATCAATTTGGGTACAACAAAGGAACCACAATTGGTACATGTAGCACAATCATTATTAGAAGAAGAGAAGCAAAAATTTACTACATTCCTAACAGAGAAGAAGATCAACTTTCCATGAAAATACTCAGATCTGCTAGGGTTGGATCCTAATCTTATCATGCACCATTTATCCATAGCTCCTAATGTAAAACCTGTCAAGCAAAAGTTGACAAAGATGCATCCTCATATTGCACTCTTGGTAAAAGCTAAATTAGAGAAGCTCCTAAAAGCTAGATTCATCTGAGTTATTGACTATGCAGAGTGGATCTCCAATATTGTACCTATTTCTAAACTAGATGGTTCAATCAGAGTGTGCACGGACTTTAGAGATGTGAATAGAGCGTTCCCTAAGGATGATTTTCCACTACCTAACATTGATATGACAGTGGACATGACTGCGGGTTTCGAGATGTATTCCTTAATGGATGGTTTCTCTAGATATAACCAAATAAAAATTGCTCCAGAGGATCAAGAGAAAACCGCTTTCACATGTGCATGGGGTACCTTTTGTTGGAATGTCATGCCATTTGGGCTTAAAAATGCTGGTGCTACATATCAAAGAGCAATGACATCTATTTTCCATGACATGATGCATCAAACTATGGAAGATTATGTTGATGATACTTTAGCAAAATCTATGATTAGAACTAAACATCTAAAGGACTTGAGCATGATCCTAGATAGAATGGAAAAGTTTAGTCTCTGACTAAATCCTAAGAAGTGTGCTTTTGGTGTCACTTCTGGAAAGCTCTTAGGATACATAGTTTCAAAGAAGGGAATTGAAGTTGATCCAGCTAAAGTCAAGGCTATAATAGAGATGCAACCTCCCAAGAATATCAGTTAGATGAGGACATCGCAAGGAAGAGTTCAATCTATCAGAAGATTCATATCACAACTAGCGGACATATCACAACCTTTTACAAAAACATTACATAAAGGTGTAACCTTTGCATGGAATGAAGAATGTGAGAACAACTTTAACCATATCAAGAAGTATCTATCTAATCCACCTATCTTAATGCCTCCTATTCATGGGAAGCCATTGATCTTATATGTCTCCACAACAGATACATCATTGGGGACATTGCTAGCACAACATGATGAGAACAAGAAGGAAAGAGCTATATACTATATCAGTAGAACATGGGTTGCATATGAAAAGAACTATTCAATGATTGAGAAAGCTTGTCTAGCTGTGATCTTCGCATCATAAAAACTGAGACATTACATGTTAGCTCATACCACACAATTGGTAGCTAAGATTGATCCCCTCAAGTACCTCCTAAGCAAGGATGTCCTCATAGGTAGATTAGCTAAATGGGTCATGCTCTTAAGTGAATTTGACATTGAATATGTGGAATGAAAAGCTATCAAAGGACAGATTAATTCTAATCAATTAGCAAATGCACCTATGATTGATGACACACCACTACAAATGGAATTTCCAAATTCCTCTATCATGCATATTTCTTCTAGAGAATGGCAATTATTCTTTGATGGCTCCTATACATAGAATGGATCTGGAGCAGGCATATTGTTCATAACTCCTCAAGGATACTCAATCCCAAAAGCATTCAGATTAAAGTTTCCTTGCACAAACAATATTGTAGAATATGAAGCCCTTTTGAATGGTATGAAAATAACAATTGAATGGAGAGTAATAGAGCTACACATTCATGGAGACTCTCAACTTGTTATTCATCAAGTCAACGATGTGTACCAAACTAAAGATGAAAAGCTCATTCCTTACAAGAGAATGGTAGATGATCTTAAGAAATATTTCATATCTATCACATTTGAGAAAATTCCTAGAGCAGAGAACAAGGTTGTCGATGCAATGGCAACACTATCTACTTTACTACAGCAGCCTGAACATGAGCTACGCTACGAGTTCCTAGTGGAAGCACTATCTTATCCTGCATATGATTCCCCTGAAACCCGCATGATCTGCACTGTTGTTGGTCATGATTCATCCAGATACAAAAACCTATTTTTCTATCTCCAAGACCAAATTATCCCTGATACTTTCAACCGCCATGAAAAGAGATAACCTTATCCGAAATGCCTCCCAATATGTCATCATTGGTCACGATCTGTACAAATGAGGTCTAGATGGTACACTACTTAGATGTTTAGAATGGGAATAGTCTCAATGTGAATTAGAGGAAGTCCATGATGGTATTTGTGGGTCACACTCAAACGGTTTAACACTAGCTCAAAAACTTATTAGGGCTGGGTACTATTGGCTTGAAATGGAGAAAGAGGCTATCAAATTTGCTAAGAATTGTCAAAAGTGTCAAGTACATGGCAACCTAATTTATGCTCCAGGGAGAGATCTAATTCCCTTTATTACACAATGGCCTTTTCACCAATGGGCATTTGATCTTATCAGGATGATTCATCCTCATTCTTCTAATGGACATACCCATATAATCACAGCTACATATTATTTTACAAAATGGGTAGAAGTAGTCCCTTTGACACAAGCCACTGGCAAGCAAATATCTATGTTCATATTGAACTATATCATATGCAGATATGGGATACCTCATTCCATAATCATAGATAACAATGGACAATTCAAGAACAAAGACCTAGATGATCTATGTGCCAAATTCAAGATCACACAACATTGGTCTTCTATCTACTATCCTCAAGGGAATGGCCAAGCTGAGGCCTCTAACAAAAATCTATTGAAAATCTTGCACCGAACAGTTAATAAAATAGGAAGAGACTAGCATCTCATGATCAATCCAGCTCTCTGGGCCTACAGAACAAGTATTAGAACACCTACTGGGGCTACACCTTTTGCTTGAGTTTATGGGTCTGAAGTGGTACTGCCTATTGAGGTTGAAATCCCATCACTAAGAATCAGAATGCATGGTCTAGTAACTGATGATGACTACAGAGTGTCTAGGTTGCAATAACTTGAACTACTAGATGAGTGTAGACAAGTAGCATATGATCATCTCAGAGTATATCAGAAGAGAATGTCTAGAGGCTACAACAAGAAAGTCAGACATAGAGAATTTCGGGTTGGTGATCTAGTCTTGAGAGAAAATCCTAAAAATCAATCACATCGGGAATGCAAGGGGAAGTTTGAACCCAACTAGCTGGGTCCCTTTGTAATCATTTCTACTTTTGGCTCTGGTACCTATCAACTCTCAATGACTAAAGGAGAACAGCTTTGAGAACCAATCAATGTTCTCCATCTGAAGAAATTCTATGCCTAAGGCATCCAGTTTATGGTAAAATGTCCTGAAAAAAATCTTTAAAATTAGAAAAAGTCTTGAAAAAATGAACATGTTGGTGAAAACCTAGCAATAGGTGCCTTGATGATTCACAAAAAAATTGAAAAGTATCAAAAATTAAAAAAAATTTTAAAAATGAAAAATACAAAAAAAATGAGAAAAAAAGAAAAAAGTGTCTTGGTGAAAACATGGAAATAGGTGCCTTGGTAGCAAAAATAGAATCTCTACCAAGATGGTGAAAACTTGGCAAACAGGTGCCACTTGTTTCAAAACACTCCATCTATCAGTGAAATCTTGGTCTTTCCCAACTTTTTAGTCTTGCTTTAGTTTGTACATATCTCCTAGTTTGTTTCTGCATTTCCAGTTTTCAATAATTCGGTCTGTACACCAATCGGCTCAAGCGTCTGTATCCTATCAATGCTTAAAACTTGGGGGCAATCAATGTCATATCCTATGGTCTCCAGTATATCTTAGACGTATCATATCCAGTCAGACTCCTTTGAAGCTTCATGTGAGTCAGTCAGTCAGTCTTGTCTCTAGAAAGGATTTTGCATCTACAACAACACAATCAAACATCAAACTGAAAACAATTTGTTCTTTTTACATGCTTTTATCTCCTTGTATGCTTACTGATTCACATTGAGATTTTTGCATATTGTGTCCCTTTGAGCTCTTCAATGATGTCCTTTATAGGATTTAGAGAGTGATGACTGGGGGCATAATCTTTTCTTTGTCTTCTGCTTGTATGTGAAAATCTAACAACTTTAGAAATTCTGGATTGAAATGGTGTCTGACTGTAAGAGCCTCTATCTCAAATTGGATGGCCATGTGTACCTCAACCATTGATACCCGAAAAATTCAAGGAAGTTTGATCTAACTATTATCTTTTTGAGTGAGTTCTTTTCTCCTATTGTGAATGCGATCTTACCTAAGGATGTGAATGATAAAGGGTCACTATGGGTAATTCACATTAGATTTAGAATGATCTCTTGACTACTTGATGTGTTTTTACTGCAAGGCGTATTATGGTCATCATGATGTTTATGTTTTGATGCTTATACAAATTTCTATATCAAAATGGACATGATATTCAGGTCATCCTAGCGCTTGTGCCTTGGTGCTTCTATCTATTCCGACATTCCGAAAAACAAAATCAATATTCATATATCCATGGTTTCCTAATCAGTGGGTGTTGTATTGATTCTTGCGCATACCAATCGATATTCACATGTCTATGGTTTCATAGATAGTGGGCATTGTATTGATTTATCCAGTTACCTAAAAGTTCAATGATGATAACAAATCGACACATGATTAGTGACTAGGTCCTAGGTCTTAGGTTGCATTTCATTTTGCATGTTTCTTTTCATTTTGCATGTCTACATGATCTCACAAATGTTTGGAAACACTTCAAAGCTTAAACAATTCTTCATATCAATTCTTCACATCTAATGAGAGATGAGTCTCACTCGAAGGTCTCTTTCATCAAACTGCAAGTAGTAACTCTCCTGGGTTAAAATATCCTTTTGACATAAGACTAAGTACTTGTCTTCATCAACCTGCAAAAAAAAAACATATCATGTGTATCGCTGCATTTACATCTCATATCATTACCATTTGTTGCATTACATTACATCCAGTGCATAAGCATAAATCATACATACATCTTTTCATAATCAATTACATTTGCATAACATCCATACATATGAAAGAAATCATTTCATTGCATTAATCCATACATACATTTTACACTAATCATAGCATAAGCATAGCATGATATCATCATAAATCGAAACATGACAAGTACAAATGAAGTGACAACCAATATATTGATCTCATATATATCAAAAAAATTTTGAAACGTGTCAGGGGTGCACTACTGGCACACTGTACAAAAGAATGAGCTCCAGAGAGCTATCAGAGTCAGAACAGTATATCAGTGATAAAAAAGAACAGAGTATATCAAAACATGAGAGCAAGAATCAACTATCGACACGCTCCTTGGTATCTGGTGGAGGAGGTGGTGGTGCATCTGGTATAGCCTCTACTCTCAGTGCCCTAGCTCCCTCTAAGGTTGCCATGTAATCTGAATAAGTGGGCACTCTCTGCACAGCAGGGACAACAACATAGTATGCAGACACATAGTATGAAGCCCGTGCGGTCTAATGGGTCACCTTTGTCTGTAATCTCTGAACCTCTGAGTGAAACTCTGCATGGAGCTCTGTGCACTGCCTATCTTCCTTTCAATACCTCTCCTCCCACCTAGCACTCTATACCTTTAGGTCCCGAACCTAAGCTCTGAGATGTCTGATAGTCTCTAATGAAGTGAGAGGAATAGTAGGATCAGCCTCAACTGCTGGCATCTATGTGTCCTATGGCTGCTCTGGCTGCTGATCAGTGGTATTTTCTCTATGTGCCTTATGGTGTCTAACCTTAGCTCCCAGATCAAAAGTGGTATCTGCTTGTGAGGGATCTACATCACCTCCTACAAACTTCTCAGTTGCTAAAACCTCATCTGCAGAACCAACACTACCCAAAGTACCTCTCTCACCCCTGCTTCATCTCTATGAACCTGTGGATGTGCCTGCTATAGAAGTAGAAGGATGAGGGGGCCTCATATGTCCTGATGGTCTCTAAAGTGGAGCCATCACTCTTTGTTTGGATGTAGGATGCACTACCTGAGGTCTCGGGCCCTGTCCCACGGGAGCACTTGTAACATCCATCGCCTCCTCCATGGAGGGTATCAACTCAGTGGGATCTGAGAATTTGGGAACGGGATGATCGGCTAGCCAAGAAATGTATCCATTTGTGACCCCTGTATCAACAACCTATGGATGATAGTCCCAGTCTCTACCTATGATGGCACTGTACTCCTCTGAACATAATGAATAGGTGAGCCGCTGTGTCCATCTGAGCCCAATCTCATGAACAATGCAAGCATATGTAGTATACTCCTGTGGGGCATCTTATCTGCATCCATACTGATGCCACACTCTGGTAATCAAGAATCTCTCCAAAATGGTAGGAGACCAGCCAATAAGTACCCGACTCTGAAAAAGAAAATTGTATTGCTCCCTCATAGTAGGCCACGCCTCTATCTGCAAGTAGGGTCTCCAATGCACAAATGTCATATCATTTAAACATTGTCAGAAGTACTTAGTATGACCCATGCAGACCTATGTGACATAACCAGCGTACGTATATATCACTGGCTCCTATGGCTGATGCTATGACTGGAGCACCGGTCTCAACACTAGGATATGCTCTCATGCCCATATCTGTAATACAAGAGCTCCCGAAGCGAAGCTCTTGCAATTCTGATACATGACCTCGTGCATCTCTGAAAATATGTGAGCCAATAGGCACTGACCCTAGGCAAGCTCAATGGGAGTGGCCATAAGAAGGGATACCATCAGAGCCCATCCCATCAAAAATCCATTCTGCTGACGGCCTGGCATGATGAGCTCCCCAATCATCCCAGTAATAATGCACTCTAAATGGTGCATCTGACCATATCTCTGTACAAGGGTCTCCCAGGAAATGGACCCCATCAACTGTGTATCATCCCCAAATAGATGCCTAAAGGCATGAAGACTAGTCTAGCTGGAACTCACATACTCAGGATGCCGACTACTATGGAATGGAATGCGTAGTATCCTATAAATATCCTCTGGAGTCACAGTCATCTCTTTAGTCAGTAAATGAAAGGTCTGAGTCTCCGAGTGAAATCTCTCTATCAACATAATCAATAGGCCATGATTTACCCTAATATCGAGTAAATGAATGAGGTACTCAAATCCACAAGCAGCAAGGTGAACCCTCATCGGGTCAGGAAGTGAGACATATAGTCTCTGTGTCATCGAGTAAGAATGACGAACATGGATGTCTGGATATGTGACCTAAATCATGCAGAAACAGGGTGTTTTATCAAAAATTGAGTTCAAAATCAGGTTAACAGTGCAAGAATGGAATAGTTTGATATTTTCGAAGGTGGGTCAAAGGGTCACTAATCAGGCAAAATTATCAGAATAATCAAATTTTTGACCTAAGAATCAATTTTTAGCTCACTATTTTTCAAATGACATTCCAAACTGGCATCAAGTGTCATACGACACTCCACAGTAGACCAAATGACAAACCATGGTTGTACGACACTGTACATGGCATCATACGAGTTTCGAGGGACCTGATGAAATGTTGTACGACACAAGGGTCCCTCTCATACGACACTTGGGTGGACTTGAAATGATAAAGGAAATTAAAATGAAGTGTCATACGAGTATGGGTTGGGACTTGTATGAGTTTTCAAACATGCAAAATTCGAAAAGCAAAATGCGTACGAAAAAATTAAAAAATGCTATAAAACATGAAAAATTTGCATTTTCAGAGGGGCACAGAGGTCCACCTACCAGATGTCCATACTGTCAGGGTCTCTGGTATCTTCAGCTGCACTCAAATTGATGCGAACTCATAGGAACCTTCGGCTCTCACTCTTCTAACATTTTCTTGCTCAGAGGGCTCCACAAAGTCTCCAAAGTCAAATGGTTGAAATGAATTGAAAATGAACCTTCAGGCCTTTATATAGCATTTGACCTAATTTTCAAAAGTGCTCTATTTTTCATGAGAATTGCACCCCTGGCTAATCTCGACATTCTGAATCCATTTTCGAGATCAAAATTCAAATCTGAGATCATTTAATATGTCAAAATCATGATTTAAAATTTTTTGGGCCTAGGACGGTCTACTGCTTGTATATTCGACCTTCCATCATCAAAGAAATCCAATATTCAACTTAACTGATCATCTTACATCAAACTATCAAAATTTTAACTAGGTCAACTATGGTCAAACCTAGTCAAACTTGGTCTTCTGGACCTCCAAACGATGCAGAACGCATTCTCAAACGTATATAACCACTTCTCAAATCAATTAAAATGCTTCTAAACCATTTAACGCTGACTTTTCTTGTCAGATTTCAATTTTAATCCCGAAGGGGGCATGGTATTGCATATCATTCAAAGTCTATAATCTAATTTGAAATCATATCTTTGCTGAAATCATATCTTTTCTCAGTAATCAAGATAACAACCATGTCTAGTTACTGATTCATCAAAAAACCTCATCGCTTGGGGCAAATCAATCATTGCTCGGGGCATATCAGATTCATTAAGATCCATATCAATCTGGTATTCTCCTAATCTTGTAAATTGTATCAGTTTTTGCAACTATCGGTTCAATTGTGTTATTTCCTTGATTCTTCGGTAACTGAAGGGTTTAGATCTGATACCTACGTGATTCTTCTAAGGACAATCGAGTCTGGAATCGATCACTCACTACTTCGCAATCATAAGGTTCGAAATCAGGCGTTTTGACACTTTTTTGTGATCATCGGTTCATTTGCTGTTATAGTTAACATTATCTTTGGTCATTCAGGACCTATTCAATCAACTTCTATCTCATATCAATTTTCAAACATCAGTTTCAATATCATACATAGACTATCTTTGAACCACTACGCTTCGCATAGTAATTCAAAGAGGGGCAAAATGTAATACCCCAAAAATGGGCTATAGGTTCATTAACCTCCTATATCAACATATCGAATGAAATCGACATCGAAGTCCTAACCAGAGGCACATCTAAACATCATCGAATCATAATTGATTATCCTAAATTCTGCATTGGGGAATATTCCTAGTAATATTTCTAATCATCATAATTATTTTTAATTTAATGATTATTTGGCGATAAATCCTATTTATCCTAAAGTTTGATTAATTAAATATTCTCAATATTTGATTAATTAGATTTAATTCTGCCACTTAATTATTTAATTAAATTTAATTATATTTATTCCTAAGTATTATTATTAAATTTGACAATAAATCAAAATTCCTATCATTAATTAATTAAATTCTTATTTAATTAATTAAAGTAAGTTGTCATATTTGATGATATTATTTTTGAATAAAAATTTGATTAAATGATTGATTAACCCATAAATCAATTGTTTTATTTTTCAAAAATTAGTTAAGTTGGAAATAAATCACTTTATTTATTTATTAATTCATAATTATCCATGTGCACAATCAAAGAGCAGTTAAACTCCAAATCAGAAAATCAATGCAAGTTATTGACTTTTTGGAACTCAACATCATTTTTGAGTTGATCTAAACTTCTATTTTGAGTTCAACTCTGCTTTTGCATGTTTTTGTGAGTTAATTATTTTTTATAATCAGATAACTCAAAAATCAAGCTGAGTTAATCTGAGTGATTTATGGCTTTCTTCCATGCATCCTCAAAGGCCTGGATTTCTATAAATTAAGGCTTTAGCTCATCTCAAATCATCTCATATTTTTGTATCCTCGCGCTGTCGAATTGGAGGACGAAGAATCAAAGCTTATCACGAATCAAGGCTATTGTGAGATCAATTTGATTTTTACATTCATTTAGATTCATTTTCATATTAGTTTTTACATATCATAGATTTCATCATTGTGAGCAAGGCTTTTGAGGGTACCTGTTATCTGTTTTGAAAGGCTCAAATCAATCAAACATTAAGAGTTTAATCTAGCATACAATCAAAACAAAAACAAGGAAACTCTAAGCTAGCCACCTCAGATTGAGCCAGAAACAGGTGCACCCAAGCACTGTTTGATTTGCTCTGATAAAGGGGGATGTGGGTGTGCTCTCTAAGCACTTGGAGCATACTATAATGCGTTCTAAGATGGATTGAAATCCATGAAAACCCCAAAATGGCACAAAAATAGGTATAGAACACCTGATTTGCCCCTAAGGCCTCAAGGATCCAAAAATGCTTTAATGAAGATTAAGCTACATGATGAGGAATCTAAGATTGATTTTAGACCAAATTAGAGATGTGATATGATGCTATGCTATGCAAAACAATAAGAAAAGCTATGTTAATCCATTATTACTAAGCTATGATGAGCTAAAAATGCTTGAAAGTAAACTAAATTAGAATGATTTGCTAAGATCTAACATGAAAATGGCATCATAACAGTGCATGAGAATGAAAGTAAGCTAATTGATTTTGCTCTTGAAAGGAGGGGTATTTATAGAATTTGGGAAGGAAGAATGAGTGGCCAGGATTGAAATCCTTAAGAGAGGCCAAGATTCATTCAAAGGGGAGCACATGGATTGTGCTAGTTTAGGGATCACCTCCTTGTGACAAGTGTCACAAGGGCATTGGATTGAAAGATGGAAGGAATGTGCACAATTTGGAAAATGTGCCTAAGGTCAAAGGGTGTAAGAAAGGGATGAGGGGCTTCTTAAATGCACCATAAATGCATGTAAGAGGGATAAGGAGGCCTTAAATGCCTTCAATGCATTTCAAAAAGGGAAGCCCTCTTTGTTGACTTTGGGGTAAGCTTAAGAGTTTTGGCTAACCTTGTTTAGGGAATGTGACAAGGTTAGGGGGAGGATTAGGATTAGGATTAGGGGATTTTAGGATTAGGATGGGTGAAGAGGTTGGGTTGAGAAGTTTCTAGAAGAGTCTAGAGTTTTCCTTGGTTTAGGGAGAATGAATAAATGTTTATTCATTCCAAAGGCTTTTGGTTTTGGGAATATTTATTAAAATATATTTAATAAATATGAAAATTAAATATTTAATCTTAATTAAATATTTTGAGTTGAGATTAGGGTTAGAAAGGATGGGTTTAGCCTTTTAATCGAAATTAAGGAGGGATTAGAAGATTCTGGAAGAGGTTAGTGGTCTTTAGGAAATTGGCCAAGTTTTGGGCAAAAAATTAATTAATTATTTATTTTGGGATTTTTGGTCAATTTATTAATTAAAATAATTAATAAATAAGGAGATAATGTTTAAATAAGATTTAAATATTTTTGGGAGGGATTCCTTAATTAAATATTTTTAATTAAGATAAAGAGATTTAATGACATAAAAATAAATAAATTAATTAAATAAATAATTAATTAACAAATGATGATGTCATCAGGGATTTTTTAGAAAATAAAAAATAATTTATTTTCTAAAGGATTTTTAGGTGTCTACAATCATATCATTGCATAGAAATAAAAAAATAGATTAATTGCATTCATATTTCATATCGGTTTTGCATTCAAATCCTTCATTTAGGTGTCGTCAAGGTCACTGATCTCAATTACAATCTGAGAACATCAATCTCGCATCTATTAGAAGGCAGTAAATCACCTGGTTAGTTTAGCTTTCAATTCATTTCACTATTTTGATTTTAGCTAACCTCTAATGTTTTACTGAAGTGTTGTGTCTACAGATCAAGTACAAAATTCACACACACACTTTGAAGATTGGAAAGTCTAGCAGGAATAGTAAGAATTGTGATAGTGATGACTATACCGATGATGAACTTGATGAGCTTGAAGCACTTATGGCCAGAAGATTGCCCAAAGGAAAAGGAAGGTATAGAGGTAAGCTACCTTTAGCATGCTTTAATTGTAAAGAAGTTGGTCACATCGCTGCTAGATGTCCACAGAAGAAAGATGGTGATAGATCCAAAGATCGATCTGAAGGAAGCTATGGGAGAAGAGTCAACAGAGGCTACTGACACAACAACAAAGACAACCAAGATGAAAAAGGCAAAAAGGTATGTTACATAGCCAAAGATATTGAAACTGAATCTAATTTTGATGATGATATAGAAGTTGTATTTGTTGCTATGAAAGATGACTTAGAAGAGGAGGAGAAACATGAAGAGACAACATTGATCTCTAAAGTAAGAAGAAATGATACATGGATCATAGATAGTGGTTGTACACATCATATGACTGGTGATGTAGAGAAGTTTGATCATTTTGTTGAATATAATGGAGGATCTGTGAGAATGGGAAATGATGCACCTTGTATGGTAAAAGGTAAAGGCTCACTGATGATCAATGACAGACTATAATGTGAAAATGCATATTGGGTAGATGGACTGAACTATAATTTGTTAAGTGTGGCTCAACTAAACAATTCAGGCCACCGACTAGCTTTTGAGAGAAAAAAGGTGAAGATCTATGATGATGGAGGAAGACTTGTCAGAACTGGTACACAATCTAGAGGTAATCTATTCTATCTTGATATGGATCAGTCTTCTTATTTGTTAATAAAGGATGAAGATGCCTGGTTGTGGCATGGAAGGTTATGCCATGTGAACTTTGACAACATGATCAAGATTAGTAGAAAGAAGAGAGTTAGAGGATTGCCTAACTTGACAAAACCTGATCATGCCATGTGCCATGAATGTCAAAATGGTAAGATGACTAAGTCTAGTTTTAAAAGAAAAGACTTCTCAACAAAGAAGATACTTGAGTTGGTTCATACCAATCTGTGTGGTCCTATGAGAACTTAGAGTTGTTCTGGTGATAGATATTTTATTCTTTTTGTTGATGACTATACTAGACTGATGATTGTTATGTTCCTGAAAGAGAAATCTGAAGCTTTCAAAATGTTTAAATGGTACAAAGATAAGGTAGAGAAAGAAACCGAAAAGGATATAAAATGCCTAAGATCTGATAGAGGAGGTGAATCTATCTCTGATGAATTTACTAATTTTTGTAATGAGCATGGAATCAAAAGATAGGTATCTGCACCGAGGACACCTTAGCAAAATGGCATTGCTGAAAGGAGGAATAGGTCTATAATTGACTTTGCTAGGACATTGATGTTACAGAAGAATGTTGCTCAGACATATTGGAGGGAAGCTGTCAGTATAGCTGTGTATGTTCTTAACCAAGTACAAATGAAGGACTCCAACCGAACACCTTATGAACTATGGTTTGGACACAAACCTACTGTAAGTTATTTTAGAATTTTTGGAAGTAAATGCTTTATTTTGAAAGATGAGAGAAATGGAAAATTTGATTCTAAAGGAGATGAAGGGATATTTAGGTAAGTGCACAAAGATGGGGGACCAAAAAGATGCCACTTTTCTTTTTGGCCCCCCATTGCGCATAGTGCGCATGCACTAAAGGGTGTACACGCTTTGGAAAACTTAGTGTTTTCCAAAGGGCATACGCCCTTTTGAAAAAGTTATATATTTTTTTTGCACATGGTTTTGAGCTCATTTTTCTTTCTCAAACCCATGTTTTCAGCTAAGAGAAGATTTGAAAGTGCGCACGCCCTATTGTAGTTGTTTGTGAGTAGATTATTTTTGTTCACCCATCAATCAAATGGCTCAATGGCATCATCAAGTTCGATTCAAGAGAAGAGGTAAGTGTTTTTACAACTTGTCATGCTTCTTATTTGTTTTAAAATTTTAGTTTTGTTGCAATTTGTTTTTGTTTAAATTTTTTTTTTTCAAATTTGTTTTTGTTTAAATTTTTTGTGTAATCAATATTTTAAAATGTAGTTTTTTTAATTGCCAGGAAGAAATAATCTCCCTCCACCAAACCCTCTGTCTCCTTATGAAGAAAGAAATGAAGAAAATGAACCTCAATTGCCTCCACCAATTGAGAAACCTCCTCCTGGAACACAACAAAATTTGCTAAACCAAATTGAAAGAGGGCAAAAAGAATTAGAATCTTTAATTAATAGGTTAAAAGATTCTAGTGGTACAAATCCCGAAAGGGAAAGACTTGCAAAATCATTGGAAGCAATCTTGACCCACGTAAGCGCAGTTAGTGGGCAAATTAATTAATGGCAGGATAAAAGAGAAGAACAAAAACAATATTATGCAAATAAATTATCTTATGCACACATAAAAAAGAAAAAAATTACAAAAGATGACATTTGCCAGCTATTTAAAAAATTAGGGGACACAAATACTCATAGAACTACAACAAGGAGGTTCCCAATTCATTGGTGCGTAAATGAAGACATTAAAAACAATTTTTGGGAGAGATGGTGGATGGTCTTTGATTCACCTCCTTGTAACAATCATGAGGTTCCTATATATTTCTTGAGGAAACTCTATTACGAGTTTGTACTCAAGGTGGTGCCAAATTATTTTGACATGTTGGATTCTCAGGGTAGAGGAGGGGGTTCATCATTTGATTGAGCAGGGGCACATCGTGACCCTAACACATGTAGGGTTGTTAGTGGCAAGCCACTGTTGGATCATGTTAGTATTCCTTCCATTGTGAAGGAACATGTAGAGGCAGACACACTAGGCACAATTAGTGCTCTGACATAAACTCTCATTCAATGTGCCACTCCTTTAGTTGAGGGTGACTATGGTCAATCCTCAAGGGGGCATATTTGTTGGTCATGTGGATGCTTGTGCACATTTGGTACTGGCGAGAGAGATTAAGAGGATTCTGGATTGATGACTGATAACTTTCTAAATACAACATTTGGCATTGACACACAGGTAAATGTTTCCAAGTTCATTAAATTGCTTTGATCATATTTCATTTATAAAAGAATAACTATTTAATTTAGTATCTATTGTTTATGATGAAAATTCAGGGCAAGAGTGTCAATGGTGGTGGCGGTGGCAGTGGAAGTGGCAATGATCCTAATGTCCCCTTTTACACATCGTCATCAATTGCACAAGTATGTATCGAATAAAAAATTTAATTAATATATTTGATTATTATGTAATTATATGAATAATTGTATCCTAACTTATTGTGCATGTGCATTAGATGTGCACTGGTGGACCATCCACGTTCACAACAGACATCGAAGGGCATCATGCAACTTTCCTTGAGGTATCTTTATTTGCATATTAATTGGATTTACTTGATCATATTTAATTAATTAATGAATGACTAAATTACTAGACAAATTATGATCAAAATCCAAAGGCGCGATGATTACATTCTTTCACCTGGGTTTGTGAGGTCACCATTGAGTCCACAGGTATACATGTAATAATGCATTATAATTAACATGTTCGTAGTACATTCTTAAATGAATGGTTATCTTATAATTTTCTATGTACATGTGCACTAGTTGAATGTTGGAGCTTCAACTTCGACACCACACACCAGAGGACACGGTGGAACCTTCACGGAGGTATCATTTACTCATTAGTAGGGTTGTAAAAAATATATGTAATCTTAATAACTGCATAATTTACTTTTTTTGTTTCATTTTCAGCTTTTGACATCATAGACTCCTCCTTCTGTCTGTGATACTTTGGATCATGGAGTAGCTGCAGCAGTAGCTAGTTCTAAAGCATTGACTAAGGTATGAAAGAGATCACTTAACTTTAATTGTTATTTTAATAGTTTGTATTGAATTTTATAATGATATCCATGTATGTATTTTAATTATTATTTTGATCATTTTTGTAGGGACTTATGACTCCAGATCACCAGCATGTACCTTTGGTGGATGAACATAGTGACTATTTGCTAGTGGTAAGCCAATATTCAATTTTATGTCATTGTATAATTCAATTTTGATGTATATTAGTTATCTCTATCTAATTTATTTTTTTATCAGGTCAAGCTATAGAAGAGTTTAGATAGGAGGACGAGTGAGCACACTCGAAAGACTACGGTATCCACTGCATCTCCATTGATGTGATGATCAAAGACAGCTCGGGATTTGTATTCTTCCCCTAGCGGGAAAGGAATAGATTAGGGATATGGATTATATGCCTATATGGCATTAGTGGACATATTTTTTGTATATTATATCAGTGATACATTGTACATCCATTTGGCTTTGAGGAAGCCATTTTTACTGTATTGAATATATTCAATGTATGACATTATTGGACATATATATTTGACTTCACGCCCTACGAATATATTTTTTATGTTTTAGGTATGTAATTCATGTGTTTGGTGTATTGATGTATACTAAATTATGTTTATGTTCATGTCTTTTCTTTGTAAATTTCCCATGCCTTATAGTTATGCTTTTATGTTTAACTTGCTGACTGTGCTACAAATGCCAGTCACTATCCTCAATAACAGTCAATTCCTTAATTGTAATAATAAAAAAAGTAATGAAATGAATGCATAAATGTATAAATATAATATGTAAGAAGCCTAAGTGGCTCTTGTTCTTGCAATGATAATTTTTTAAAGAAATTCTGAAAAATCCGGATACTAATGCTTCAACAATTTATTTATAGCTTGGTTGAAAATTCTTCATTTAAATTTCAATACATTCGATAAATTGAAACTCCATGTTCATTATTATAATTTATAATATTTCACAATCTCCTCAAATTAAAATAACATTCATGCACTTGTTATTTCAGCTGCTATGACTGAAAGTATAATCTCCAGCTGAAATTGCTCATGCAACTTCTGTTATTGAATTTGTGGCTGCTGGAATGTAATAGAAAAGCATCAACTCACACACCTAATAATGTTATCAAACCCACACCTGCTAGGAAGAACCATTTGCAGAAGACTTATGCTTAGCAGAGAATTGAAAGACCCTATGGTTATGATAATTAAGTCTGGTCACCGCGGTCTCTGTATTAAAACCTTCGAACAACAAACCTCCTACCGTTAATTCACAGCACTACCAGAAACACACCCAAATTTGCTAGCCACCCACTACTTTCAAAACTCAATGGCATTTTTAGTATTATTTGATGGCACAAGACTCCATCTCACAACACAGTGCCTCGAAGAATGAACGTTCTTCTTGGCAATTAAACCCTAGTCTCCTTAGTATTTTGAACCATTATAGAATTCTCCATTTCATCAAAATATAACATAATCAATGAAATCCATTTTCACAAGTTGAAGACTTTTTAAGAAAAAACTTCAATCTTCTTCATCACACCAAACTCCAGCTTCAAATACACACTCCTAACTTAAGTTCCTTGAAGTGTCAAGTACACACTTTTTAATTAGAACATAAAGTAACATGATAATAAATTAAGCCAAGCTTAATTGTATAAGATATGAAGATGGATGCACATTATGCACCCAACTAAAGAAGAATGTAGATCAAACCGAAATCCAACTGCCTTGCCTAAAATAGGAGCCACTAACTGACTTACTATAAATAGTAAGTGCACATAGAGATCCCCTAAACATTCCATCAGCTCATGGGAATCACATTAATGAACTAACAATAGCAAGCATAGGTACTTGCTAAATCGGGGACATTACATAATATAAGGATTCTTGGGGTACCCTAATGTTGGCAAGAGTTCTTTTATTAATAAGATTACTATGACAGATGTGGATGTGTAACCTTATACTTTTACAAACTAACTTCTAATTGTCCCCTAACTGACTGATTGTTAATGACAAACACTAGAATACATATTTGCACTCATCCTACTACTCACCCGGAGTCATCAGTGTCGTTCGAATGACTGTGTGCCAAAAAAGGTTGTCAGTAGCATTTATCTGACCATTCAAATTTTTTGGAACAAATGGTTCGATGCTACGACCGACAGTTTGAAAGATACGCAACGTTGGTCATTTCAGCTAAGGAACACTTTGAGTTTTGACACCAACTGAGAATGTGTTGCCAAATTTAAAAGAAGTTGAATCTTTTAAAACTGAGATAGGCTTTTGTAGGCCCCGTCAACACGGTCCCGTAGCACTTGATAGATAGATTCTACCTCACACAAGCTCTGAGATATGACCCCGCAAAGATCATTGATTTCATGCTTAAGAGACCTTGAGGAACACTTCAGCATGGAGTCATTGGCAGGGTTCGAACAACTGTGCATGGTGAATGAGGTTGCCACTAGCATTTATTTGGCCATTTAGAGATGTTGGAATAGATAGTTTGATGCTACGATTGACGGTTTGAAAGATACATAACGTTGGCCGTTTCAACTGAGGAACACTATGAGTTCTGACACCAACCAAGAATGTGTTGCCGAATTTAAAATAAGTTGAATCTCTAAAAATTGAGATAGGCTTTTGTAGGCCCTGACAACATAGTTCCGTAGCACCTAATAGATCGATTCCATGTTGCACGAGCTTTGAGATATGACCCCACAAAGATCATCGATTTCATACTTAAAGGACCTTGAGGGACACTTCAGCACGGAGTCATCAGCGGCGTCGAACAACTGTGCATGATGAATGAGGTTGCCACTAGTGTTTACCTGACCATTTAGAGCTATTGGAACAAATGGTTTGATGCTACGACCGACAGTTTGAAAGATACACAATGTTGGCCGTTTCAACTGAGGAACACTATGAGTTCTGACACCAACCGAGAATGTGTTGCCAAATTTAAAATAAGTTGAATCTTTGAAAACTAAGACAATAGTTTGTAGGCCACAGTAACATGGTCTCTTAGCACCTGATGGATCGATTCTACCTCGCATGAGCTCTGAGATATGACCCCACAAAGATCGATGATTTCATGCTTAAGGGACCTTGAGGGACACTTCAGCATGGAGTCGTTGGTGACATTCAAATTATTGTGGGTGTCGAACAAGGTTGCCACTAGCATTTACCTAGCCATCCAGAGCTTTTGGAACTAACGGTTCGATGCTACGACCGACAGTTTGAAAGATACACAATGTTGGCCGTTTCAGCTGAGGAACACTTTAAGTTCTGACACCGACCAAGAATGTGTTGCTGAATTTAAAAGAATTTGAATCTCTAAAAATTGAGAGAGGCTTTTGTAGGCCCTGGTAACATGGTCCTGTATCACTTGACGACTTGATTCTACATCGTATGAGCTCCGAGATATGACCCCGCAAAGATCATCAATTTCATGCTTAAGGGACCTTGAGGGACACTTCAGCACGGAGTCATCGATGGGGATCGAATGATTGTGGGTGCCAAACAAGGTTTCCATTAGCATTTACCCCACCATCTAAAGGTGTTGGAACTGACGGTTCGATGCTACGACCGACGGTTTGAAAGATACGCAACGTTGGCTGTTTTAGCTAAGGAACACTTTGAGTTCTGACACCGACCGAGAATATGTTGCCAAACTTAAAATAAGTTGAATCTCTAAAAAATGAGAGAGGATTTTGTAGGCCCTAGCAACATAGTCCCGTAAGACCTAACATATCGATTCTATGTTACACGAGCTCTGAGATATGACCCTACAAAGATCACTAATTTCATGTTTAACGAACCTTGAGGAACACTTTAGCACGGAGTCATCGACGGGGATTGAATGATTGTGGGTGTCGAATGAGGTTTCCAATAGTGTTTAACTAACCATCCAGGGTTGTTGGACTTGATGGTTTAATGCTATGACCGATGGTTAGAAAGATACGCAACGTTGACAGTTTCAATTGAGGAACACTTTGAGTTCTGACACCGACCGAGAATGTGTTGCCGAACTTGAAAGAAGTTGAATCTCTAAAAACTAAGATAGTCTTTTGTAGGCCCTAGCAACACGGTCTCGTAGCACCTAATGGATCGATTCTACCTTGTACGAGCTCTGAGATATGACCCTGCAAAGATCGATGATTTCATGCTTAAGGGACCTTGAGGGACACTTCAGCACGGAGTCATCGGTGGTGTTTGAATGACTGTGGGTGTCAAATGAGGTTTCCACTAACATTTACCTGAGCATCCGAAGCTGTTGGAACTGACGGTTTGATGCTACGACCAACGGTTTGAAAGATACACAACGTTGGTTGTTTCAGCTAAGGAACACTTTGAGTTCTGACACCAACCAAGAATGTGTTGCCGAATTTAAATGAAGTTGAATCTCTAAAAACTGAGAGAGGCTTTTGTATGCCCCAACAACATGGTCTTGTAGCACCTAATAGATTGATTCTACGTTACACAAGCTCTGAGATATGACCTGGCAAAGATTTTTGATTTCATGCTTAAGGGACCTTGAGGGACACTTCAGCACGGAGTCGTTGGCAGGGATCGAATGACTGTGGGTGCTGAATGAGATTTCCACTAGCATTTACCTGGCCATCCAAAGCTATTGGAACTGACAGTTCGATGCTACAACCGATGATTTGAAAGATACACAACATTGGTTGTTTTAGCTGAGGAACACTTCAAGTTTTGACACCGACCGAGAATGTGTTACTGAACTTAAAATAAGTTGAATCTCTGAAACCTAAGAGAGACTTTTGTAAGCCCTGACAACACGGTCCTGTAGCACTTGATAGATCAATTCTATGTCGCATGAGCTTTGAGATATGACCCCACAAAGATCACTGATTTCATGCTTAAGAGACCTTGAGGGACACTTCAGCACAAAGTCATCGTGTCATGCCCCACAAGGGAACCAGGAAGAGAACAAAGATTCTCTTTGTAAAGAAAACCTAAGCAAAAATTTATTTATTTTTTTAAATTTTCAAAATAATAATATGAACAAAACCTAAACTTAGTTTCCTCCAAGGTTCCCTTTTATTTAATGCATGATTCATTTAAGGCCATTAAGTAAACTAAGAACAAGATAAAGTTCTCAAAACAAATTACATCATATCTTTAAGAAATACAAAATATTTTCATTTCAACTTTCCATTTAAACATCTATATTCCTAAGTATCCTTTATGAACAATATAACTTTTTAAAATCAAATAAAACTCATCTAAATACATTGCACATATACTACATAACTTGGAATGTTACAAAATCCTTTTTCTTTTCCAACATACATCTTAAACATAAAGTTCACATTTCCCTTTTCCCTTTTTCCTAAGTCTACCCATACATCATTTTGAATCACATCAATGATTACATTACATTCATCTCCTCATGGGAGGTAACAATAATTTTACAAAATGAAATATAATTACAAAGCCTTCATTCTTCAAAACTGGTACATAAGCAAGCATGAATCTCCAAACACTGCATCCACCAAAAGATACCTCGATAAAAGATTTACCACCCAACCATGTGGATACCTAAAAGGCCCACTCCCCCGTGCTAGGAGATAAACACCAAGCCCACAAAGAAGTAACTTACTAGGTTTTTACAAAGGGTTGAATAACAATTCCACAAATGAGGTTCACTTCACAAGGGTTCTAAGGTTTGGGTAGAAAATCCTAAGCAACAACCTAAGTGAGTGTCATTGCATAGCCCTCACCCCTTGGGTTGTCCTGGTACTAGCCACACTGGGCCCCGGCCCCCAAGTAGGCACATGCGGAATCGAATGCCTTTCATACAGACAAGCACCATTCGATCGTACCTATGCATAGGTACCTTCTCCCACTCCCATCCATAGCCTTTACTAGCACTAATGGCATGGGTGAGGCACATTTAATCTTTTTAATGTTTTAACCCATTCCCATAAGTTTAATTAAGTTTTCACTTGTTAAATAACTCTTCAGTCGGTTATCCTGGTCTAGCCACTTTAGGGCCCCGGCCCCGCACTGAGAGCCACTCACTTAGGGGTTCTTAGGTTTCCTACCCTTAACCCACATGTCACAATCACATCACAAACATAGTAAAACATATCATAAACACATTTGTAAGACTGCATCAAAGAGTAGAAACTAATAAGATAGTTTATTAACGTTTAGGGAAATTAGGAACGTTTAAGGATATTTAGAATGTCCTGATCCTTTAGACAACCCTAACCCTAAACTACTTCCTAAACACATCCTAACCCTATTAAGGCATCTAAATGCACTGGACATAACCTCTGCCAAACACATTTAAGGTTTTCACAAATTTCCATACGCCAAAATAACGCTTCTTAGATTTCAGTCTAGGCCTGACATTTGACTAATCTTGAAATTTGGCTAAGTCTGGTTTCATGAAAATCTAAAATCTAAAAATCACAAATTTATAAACTAAACTATACTATGAAATTCCTACTAAATAATAACTAAATTTAATAGAAATTTCAATATTCCAAATTTAATATTCACTAAAAACAAACTACCACAAAATAATAAAAGAAAACAAAATAGATTTAAAGTCATTTTTAAATAGGCTATTTAGTATTTCATTATTTTATTTTCCTCCTACAATCTCTCCTTATTTTTCTCCTATATTTCCTCCTTATTATTTTCCTATAATTTTTCCTATATTTCCTCCTTATTATTCTCCTATAATTTCTCCTATATTTTACTAAAAGTTTAAATGATTTTACTAAATGTTATTGACATTTTATTTTATTATGTTTTTTTTTTAAAATAAAAATAAAACATAACTCAAATGTTTTATTGAAACATATATATTTCAGAAACCAAAATAATATTTATATTGTATAAACGTCACCAAATGAATTCATATTAAAATGTTAAAATGTTTGTATTGATAGAATATTAAATGACGGAATAATATAATAATATAGCATTTGTTTTATTTTTACATATATATTTCAGAAACCAAAATAATATTTATATTGTATAAACGTCACCAAATGAATTCATATTAAAATGTTAAAATGTTTGTATTGATAGAATATTAAATGACGGAATAATATAATAATATAGCATTTGTTTTATTTTTACATATATATTTCAGAAACCAAAATAATATTTATATTGTATAAACGTCACCAAATGAATTCATATTAAAATGTTAAAATGTTTGTATTGATAGAGTATTAAATGACGGAATAATATAATAATATAGCATTTGTATTACACTAATACAACATTTGTATAATGTACAGATGATTGACAAAATAATATCATACTACACACACTATTACCAATAATGCAATGATGTTTCACATATTATAATAATACATTTAATACTTCAACATTCTGTAATAATACGTTATTGCAGAATACATTAATCTATCAACCGTCTGCAATAATATACTATTACAGAACACATTAATATATTCACCCTACACCATACAATAATAATACGACATTACACCTATGTTTTGCAATAATAACACACATACAGAAACTTTCAACCAATCTAAAAATCACATTCATACTATTAAATTAAACCTATTTCTCAGGATGGAATCCAACCTGGAGTCCTGCGGAATCCGGTTGATGAAGATGAATCCTTCCTCTCTGTCTCTTTCCAGCAAGCCTCAAACTCTTCCTGGATGAACTCTCCAGCCTTTATTTTCCAAAATCCAAATGCCAAACTTTTCTGAATCTCCCCAAATTTTTCTCTGGCAATCATAATATATATCTCTATATATATATATATATTTTCCTTCCCTCCCTTACACAAGAAATCTTCCGGTAAATAAAATGGAGGTGGTGGTTGCACGGGTAAACCAATTGTGCAACCATCCCAACCTCTCACCCGTTAATAATATGGTTAATAATATGGTTTGTAAAACCATTCCCGTAAGGGGTAATCATATTTTATTTAATAAGGTTTTAATTTTATTTTTTTTGTCTCCTAAATTTAAGGATGACAAAATAGAGAATATATTCTTAAATATTAATTTCCTAACTTACTTAGCCATGGTAATAGAATTTACCAATCCTATTTACCATTAATAAGAATAACATAAGAATAATTTCCTTCACACAAATAATTAATTTATTATATAATAATATATATTAATATATGTATTCATAGGCATATGTGTGCACCCATATGCTTATGGTACATATACCATAAATCATACACATTATTATTAATATTAAATATTAAAATAACATTATTATAAAATATATTATTTATTATTAATGATATTAAATCTCACGATTTAAATCACATACCAACTCGTTCACACTAGTATGCATATACGTAACTTTTAATAATGATAAATTACTAAGTCATACCTATCAAAAATCTACTTACAACTTTGAACATGCCATGAAGACAAGACCTAGCTACCAGATCCACAAATCAACCAACTACAAGATCGCATAATGCCTCCACACAAGGGACTAACTCGACACCTCCCACCTAAGGGTAAAAGGATCAAAGGTGAGGTTTCTTCCTGTGGAACCTAGTGATATCTCCGTAACAACAACAACGATCGAGGATTTTGAGAGATCGCTCAGACCTGTGAAGCCAGGTGGAGACGATACCTGGTACCTGCAATCCTGCATCACCAAGAAGAGATACATACATATACATATGGATATACAAATCAAATATATGCAAGTAGATGACTAGGATCGATACATCGTGTGGACCTCAACTGAGTGAGTAACTACGACTTTGTCCTGAGTCATAAAAACACATCAGTCACATATCCATGCAACATAGAAGATCATGATAATGGTTAGTATTTAAATCATTGGGTTAGATCCATAAGACATATAAAAATAGATGATTTTCAAATCTCATAAACATATAAATGATATAACCATAAATGAGCATATTAATCATCTGATAAACATAACATCATCCATAAAGCATAAACATAAATGTATAGTCCTAACCATCACAATAGAATGTCCAAATCAGAAAGTCCAAGTATCAGCATAGGAGAGGTATTACACATCGGCGGGGATCGAACGAGTGTTGGTACCAAACAAGGTTGCCAATAATGTTTACCCAGCCATCCAAAGTTGTTGGAACTATCGGTTTGATGCTACGACCGATGGTTAGAAAGATACACAACGTTGGTTGTTTCAGCGGAGGAACACTTTGAGTTTTGACACCGACCGAGAATGTGTTGCCGAACTTAAAATAAGTTGAATCTTTGAAAACTGAGAGAGGCTTTTGTAGGCCCCGACAACATAGTCTTATAGCACTTGATAGATCGATTCTACGTCACACGAGCTCCGAAATATGACCCTGCAAAGATCATCGATTTCATGCTTAAGGGACCTTGAGGGACACTTCAACATGGAGTCATCAGCGGGGATTGAATGACTGTGGGTGCTGAATGAGGTTTCCATTAGCATTTACATAGCCACCTGAAGTTGTTGGAACTAATGGTTTGATGCGATGACTGACGGTTTGAAAGATACGCAATGTTGGTCATTTTAGCTGAGGAACACTTTGAGTTTTGACACCGACCGAGAATGTGTTGCCAAAATTAAAATAAATTGAATCTCTAAAAATGGAGAGAGGCTTTTGTAGGCCCTAGAAACATGGTCTCGTAGCACCTAATGAATTGATTCTATGTCACACAAGCTCTGAGATATGACCCTACAAAGATCACCAATTTCATGCTTAAGGGACCTTGAGGGACACTTCGGCACAGAGTCGTTGGTGGGGATCGAATGACTGTGGGTGCCAAAAGATGTTGCCACTAGCATTTACCCAGCCATCTAGAGCTGTCAGAACTGACGGTTTGATGCTATGACTGATAGTTAGAAAGATGCGCAACGTTGGTCGTTTCAATTGAGGAACACTTTGAGTTTTGACACCAACTGAGAATGTGTTGCCAAATTTAAAAGAAGTTGAATCTCTAAAAATTGAGATAGGCTTTTGTAGGCCCCGACAACATGGTCCCGTAGCACCTAATGGATCAATTCTACATGGCACGAGCTTCGAGATATGACCTCACAAAGATCATCAATTTCATGCTTAAGGGACCTTGAGGGACACTTCAGCACGAAGTCATCGGTGGGAATCAAATGACTGTGGGTGCCGAATGAGGTTGCCACTAGTATTTACCCAACCATCGAGAGTTGTTGGAACTAACGGTTTGATGCTACGACTGACAGTTTGAAAGATATGCAACATTGGCCGTTTCAGCTGAGGAACACCTTAAGTTTTGACACCGACTGAGAATGTGTTGCCGATTTTAAATGAAGTTGAATCTCTCAAAACTGAGACATCATTTTGTAGGCCCCGACAACACAGTCCCATATCACCTAAAAAATCAATTCTACCTCACATGAGCTGTGAGATATGACCCTACAAAGATCATCGATTCCATGCTTAAGGGACCTTGAGGGACACTTCAGCATGGAGTCATTGGCAGGGATTGAACGATTGTGGGTGTTGAACAAGGTTGCCACTAGCATTTACCCAGTCATTCAGAGCTATTGGAACTGACGGTTTGATGCTACAACCGACGGTTTGAAAGATACACAATGTTGGTCATTTTAGCTGAGGAACACTTTGACTTCTGACATCGACCGAGAATGTGCTTTTGAATTTAAATGAAATTGAATCTTCAAAAATAGAGACAGGCTTTTGTAGGCCCCGACAATATGGTCTTGTAGCAATTGATGGATCCATGCTACCTCACACAAGCTCCGAGATACAACCCGACAAAGATCACTGATTTCATGCTTAAGGGACCTTGAGGGACACTTCAGCACAGAGTCATCAGTGGGGTTCAAATGACTGTGCGTGGTGAATGAGGTTACCCCTAGTGTTTACCCAACCATTTGGAGCTATTGGAATAGATGGTTCAATGCTATGACTGACGGTTGGAAAGATACGTAACGTTGGTCATTTCAGCTGAGGAACACCTTGAGTTCTGACACCGACCGAGATTGTGTTTCCTATTTTAAACGAAGTTGAATCTCCAAAAACTGAGACAGGCTTTTGTAGGCCCCAGCAAATTGATCCTGTAGCAATTGATAGATTGATTCTACCTCACAAAAGCTTTGAGATATGACCCCACAAAGATCATTGATTTCATGCTTAAGGGACCTTGAGAGACACTTCAGCACAGAGTTGTTGATGGGGTTGGACCATAGATGGCTGCCCTTTGTTGTAAAATAAGGAGTGAGACTGTCTTGCCAAAGGTGGCAATGAACTTACATTTCAAGGATAATGCCCAAGTCCTGTAAATGCAAGGCCATTGATGGATAGTCATTTCTAATAGAAATATTTGTGGTGCTAGAATGAAGTGCATGACCAAATTCTTTGCTTGCTAATGAACCAATTTGGGAAATTAATGAGTCTATTTGTGGACCTCGAAGGAGTTGGTCACCTAAATGAAAACCTTAAGATGAAGCAGGAACTTCTCTATGAAAGAGATCAGTACCTTGAGAAGCTCTCCACTTGTCAGCTAAATTAAAACCTTGGACCATAGATGGCTGCCCTTTGTTGTAAAACAAGGAGTGAGACTGCCTTGCCAAAGGTGGTAATGAACTTACATTTCAAGGATAATGCCCAAGTCCTGTAAATGCAAGGCCATTGACGGATAGTCATTTCTAATAGAAATATTTGTGGTGCTATAATGAAGTGCATGACCAAATTCTATGCCTACTAACGAACCAATTTGGGAAATTAATGGGTCTATTTGTGGACCTCGAAGGAGTTGGTCACCTAAACGAGAACCTTGAGATGAAGCATGAACTTCTCTACGCAAGAGATCAATACCTTGAGAAGCTCTCCACTTGTCAGCTGAATTAAAACCTTGGACCATAGATGGCTGCCCTTTGTTGTAAAATGAGGAGTGAGACTACCTTGCCAAAGGTGGCAATGAACTTACATTTCAAGGATAATGCCCAAGTCCCATAAATGCAAGGCCATTGATGAATAGGCATTTCTAATAGAAATATTTGTGGTGCTAGAATGAAGTGCATGACCAAATTCTTTGCCTACTAATGAACCAATTTGGGAAATTAATGGACCTATTTGTGGACCTCAAAGGAGTGGGTCACCTAAACGAGAACCTTGAGATGAAGTAGGAACTTCTCTACGAAAGAGATCAGTACCTTGAGAAGCTCTCCACTTGTTAGCTAAATTAAAACCTTGGACCATAGATGGATTCCCTTTGTTGTAAAATGAGGAGTGAGTCTACCTTGCCAAAGGTGGCAATGAACTTACATTTCAAGGATAATGCCCAAGTCCCATAAATGCAAGGCCACTGATGAATAGGCATTTCTAATAGAAATATTTGTGGTGCTAGAATGAAGTGCATGACCAAATTCTTTGCCTGCTAATGAACCAATTTGGGAAATTAATGGGTCTATTTGTGGACCTCGAAGGAGTTGGTCACCCAAACGAGAACCTTGAGATGAAGCAGGAACTTCTCTACGAAAGAGATCAGTACCTTGAGAAGCTCTCCACTTGTCAGTTGAATTAAAACCTTGGACCATAGATGGCTGCCCTTTGTTGTAAAATGAGGAGTGAGACTATCTTGCCAAAGGTGGCAATGAACTTACATTTCAAGGATAATGCCCAAGTCCCATAAATGCAAGGCCATTGATGAATAGGCATTTCTAATAGAAATATTTGTGGTGCTAGAATGAAGTGCATGACCAAATTCTTTGCCTGCTAATGAACCAATTTGGGAAATTAATGGACCTATTTGTGGACCTCGAAGGAGTTGGTCACCTAAACAAGAACCTTGAGATGAAGCGGGAACTTCTCTATGAAAGAGATCGGTACCTTGAGAAGCTCTCCACTTGTTAGCTGAATTAAAACCTTGGACCATAGATGGCTTCCCTTTGTTGTAAAATGAGGAGTGAGTCTGCCTTGCCAAAGGTGGCAATGAACTTACATTTCAAGGATAATGCCCAAGTCCCGTAAATGCAAGGCCATTGATGAATAGGCATTTCTAATAGAAATATTTGTGGTGCTAGAATGAAGTGCATGACCAAATTCTTTGCCTGCTAATGAGCCAATTTGAGGCTTCATTTCATATTGCTCTATGGATAATTCCACAACACTTGTTACTTCTCTATCTGAATTTTTGCTGTCAGTGTACATGTGCCACATCAAATGAGTTCAACATCAAGAAAGAATTTTTTTTTTTCAAAGTCTTGTAATTTCTCTGTGGCTGGTAGCCAATTGCTTATTCACTTATTTTTTGCTTCCTCAATTGGTCAAAAGCTGTAGGATATTCTCTAGGAAACTTTTCATTTTTTCCTATAGGATGCCTTTGTATACAAATTTTGGAGAATCTTTGTTAAAGAGTAGGTAAGGATGGCTAAGCTGAGTGCAGCGGAGAGGGAGAGGACTAAATTGAGAGAGTGGAGGTGAAGAGTGATAATGACAAAAATACTTCAAGGCTTGTGGAAATATGAAAATTATAATCTTCCTCCCAGAGCATTGGTTCAGTTTCTATGGTGCTAGGAGATGAGACATTGGGCGAGCCCTAGTTTCTAGAGAGTTTTAGGTCTTAAATCAGATGGTATGAAAGGAGAGAATGAAGTAAAGGATTCTCCAAAGCTGAGAAAAGCAAAGAAAGTGATGTTCAAAAGGAAGAGAATAAGAAAAATAAGAGGAAGAGAAGTGTAGGAAGTTACAAAAGGTTAATATACAAGGTGTTGAAACAAGTGCATCCCTCCAAGGGAATATCTAGTGCTGCCATGGATATCATGGAGAGCTTCATGATTGATATTTTTGATAAGATTACTCCTGAGGCTGCTTCTCTATTGAAATATAACAAGATCATGACACTTTCCTCCAGAGAAATTGAGATTGCTGTCAAGTTTGTTCTACCTAGAGAGCTGGCTAGGCATGCTACTTCTGAAGGAAGTAAGGCTGTTACCAAGTTTCCTACTACTCTGGGTTAGGTTTTGTTGGAAGATTTTAGGTTTTTTGTATGTGGTGTTTATGGCAGGCTTGTTTAGAAGTTGGTTTTGGCTTGGGTTTATGCGTTGAAGTTGGTTTTGGTTGAAGAGTTTGCAAGTTGAGAGTGATTGAAGGAGTTTGATGAGTTTGAAGGGTGCATAAGGGTCATCAAATTGGTGCAAGGGTATAGCAGTAGATGTTCTAGCCTTTGGAGGGGGTATTTTATGCATGAATCCATCATAGGATGGTCAAATGATGGTGAATCAACTTTAGTTCAATTTCTATGGTGTTGGGAGACAAGACATTGGGCGAGCCCTAGTTTCTAGGGGGTTTTGGGACCAATTTGGGGTTTTTACATCTAGAAGTGTCAAATATTCAAATTGATGGTAGAATCCTCTAATTAGAGTAATCAAGTATTTGTTGATGGTCCAACCAATTGGCAAGCTTAAACAAGCATGAACCAAGAACTTGTTTGATATGGTGGATATGGAGTTGCTGAAGGAAACCTAAGGTGTGGAGTCTTAAAGAAGATGATGTGAAAGGAGAGAATGAAGTAAAGGATTCTCCAAAGATGAGAAAAGAAAATAAAGTGATGTTCAAGCCCACAAAGGATTCAGTAGTCAAAGCAATGAAATCTGAGCATACAAGGTGTTGAAACAAGTGCATCCCTCCAAGGGAATATCCAGTGATGCCATGGATATCATGGAGAGCTTCATGATTGATATTTTTTATAATATTACCCCTGAGGTTGCTTCTCTGATGAAATATAACAAGATCATGACACTTTCCTCCAGAGAAATTGAGATTACTGTCAAGTTTGTTATGCCTAGAGAGCTAGCTAGGCATGCTGCTTTTGAAGGAAGTAAGGCTCTTACCAAGTTTCCTACTGCTCTGGGTTAGGTTTTGTTGGAAGATTTTAGGTTTTTTGTATGTGGTGTTTATGGTAGAATTTTTTAGAATTTGGTTTTGGCTTGGGTTTATGTGGAAGTTAATGCTAAACTGGGATCTTAGTGTATGTAAAGAATATATGAATTATGCTATGTATGCTGTGAAAAATCTCTGAACTATATCATGCAATTCCTTAATAGTTTCATTCTTAACAGAATTCATAACTAGATTTTCCATAGCCAATTTTCTTCTTGATCATTGCAATATTTTCTCCTCAAATGAACATTTTGTAATTAGTTGATATACAATCATAGTTTTCTCTTGGCCAATCCTGTGGGCTTGCGATTGAGCCTGTAGATCCACAAAAGGGTTGAAATCTGGATCTGGTGGAAGAGTAGTATTAGGAAGAAGTCATTCACTAACATCTCATCTTTATAACAACTAAATTTGGATTCACTAGAAGCATTTTGTGACATTTTGGGACAGTAAATCCAAGTTATTCTTGACTATCCTGAACAGGGATTTTGCAAACAACACTTTGTTTATTTTGAAAGTTTAATGAATGGATTGACTCCCCCACCCCCTATGGTCAATGTTATTGGTGGGAGGAGTCATAAAATTTATATAATCCTTGTATAGAAGTTTAAATGCAGGGATGGGCAGATATTGTGGAGGAGAGACCACAAACATGGAGAGTAAAGTGTTGATTAGGGGTTACTAGTGTTGGGACTAGTCATGGTCTGAGAGATTCATCCATTGGAGGGCCATATTTTATGGCTTGGATGGTCATATTATGTTGTTTTAATGGTGTTTAAACCCTTATTTTGATTGGGAAGTGTGGGGAGGTGTTAGATTGGAGAAGCCATAGGTGTGAAGGCCTTAAATAGAGGGTTTTGTAGTTGGGTGTTTAAAACTTGTTGTCTATTCTTTCAAAGTGGAAAATCCTTGGTTTAGGATCATAATAAAAGACTATTTTTGGTCATGGAACCCTGGAAGTAAGTGGGTGATAGGGTTGCTTTGTTAGGAGGGGCTAATTAGGCTTGGGAGAAGAGCACTTAAAAAAGGAAGTCTACACCAGTCAAAGATTTAAAGTCTGAGATTGATATCAACTTAGTAAATTTGAAAAGGGTACTAAAAAATGTAAAAACATTAATAGGTTGTTTGGGAGAAAAATGCTGATTTCAGTTTTGGTAGGGCTACTAGGCAAGCCTGGAAGGCTATAATGGAAGAATGGTGAAAGATGAGTGGATAGGAGTGAAAGGGGAGTTTGAACATGTCTAATGTACCATTTTAAGATGATCCATAGCATTGGGATCAAGGTAATAAATTTGGTTTGGTTTTTGGTGTGTTGGAGGCACTAGGTGCACTAAGTGGCCTAGGAGGGTATTGGTAATGCATGAGCAATTTACAATCCACCCAATTTACAGTGCTATATAAATTTGACATGTTATGATATTTTGTATCTCCATTTAGTCCAATGAACCAATTGGGTCTGCCCTATCCTTGATTGTCTCAAGTATTGCCTCGTGGTTTGACTCATGAACCTTCCAAAGAGTTTTACTTTGCGGTCTTCCCCCATATCTGATTAAGTGGACATTTGATGCAACAATGAGGTTTGAATAATGAAGAATCTTTTTGTGTGTCTCCCAATCCTTGAACAACCACAACCTAGGGTTCTTCATAGCATACCGTCTAAGCCATGTACCAGTTACAACCACTGCTCCTATAGGGTATTCTAATTCTTCAGCGTCGATAACTGAGTGATCCAATTTATTTTTTGCCTCTACACAATGACACAAATAATAATTTGTCCCTTCTTCATTGTCTTCAGGTGAAATAATAGAAAAAACATGGCCTGTAATGATATAAACATAATGAGGACATTAGTTTACTAAATATTTATGACAAAGTACTAAATTTGAGATTATTTGTATGTGGAAAATATCAACCTGGTTGTACTAGATCAAATAAGTGATCAAATTCAATGGATGATTCCATTTCTATTAGTTGTAGTGATTCATGGGGATGATAGGAGTCAAGTGGACTCAAAATACATATATACCATTCATCAACCCATTCCTTTGACTCACACCCATCCCAATCTTCATCTACACATGATGAACAAAAGCATGACATATGTCATGTGTGGATACTCCATGAACCTGCATTAAAACTTCTAAAAGAGTGTAGCTCACTTGATCCTGTCAATGTACAACAATCCTCATATGGTGCAATGTTAGTTTCATCCATCAACCAAAAAAATCTATGAACCGTAGACTCACCTTCATTACCTGGACCCATTGTAGTGTTACACCATTGGACAATACATCCTGCATCTGACAATGTTGCTTTCTCTTTGTACTTTAATTCTTCATGTGCTAAGGCTCTTTTAATACATGCACCTATGCCATTGTTCTCTCCCTTTCCATGATTGGCCTCTGTGAAATTCCACATATATTGAATTCTAGTAATCTTATGCATCCTGCCCAACCAATAAAACATCTGCAAATTCTTGAATTGGGATGCACAATTATCTGACCAAATGATATGTCGATGATATTTTATGCCCCTATTTGCCAAATGACCATAAAATAGTTTGAAAGGCAACCATGTACAAACTCTATAGAATGTGAGTGATCATCACTGATATAAAAATGATACTCCCTCAATATCTTCATGTTCTCCTCTGTATTATCTAGTGCATGCATGAATGCTATATGAACAAATATAGCAAACCTGTTGAGAGCTGTAATACTTTGCTTGCACCTCATTCTGTGGTTGTAGTGTGTAGTTCTCTACAAAGTCCATAATTGAAACAATGGTATCAAGTGGGAATGTGTCCTTGCACAACTTGAATTTCATATCTAACCATCACACTCTATGTGTATTCCTTGCATACTCAAATAATTATTTTACAAAAAATATCCATAAACTGATACATTGGAATTTTTTTCAATTACTAAATCACATCTTTTTAGCCTCTTTTCCATCTTTTAGATTGTATGTCATGGTCTTATTATTTTCCAAATTCCACTATTTTCGTTACCGATTGCATGCGTTACTCTCCATATGTTGACAAATTGGCAAACATCGTAAACCTCAGCAATCTATGGCATGTACCATTCAAACATGAGAGCTTGTAGAATTGTTGACCATCCACTCTTTCACATAAAATGGTAGATATTAATTCCCTTGAAGATCTAGGTGGGACATATATGTTACAATCCTGCAAAACATTGTTAGAGTGCAAAGCTACAAATATATTCCTATAAACTTCAAAATGGTTAGAAAATTCAATATGTACCCTACAACAACAAGTTGTGCATGTGTGATTTATCTTGACATAAAAAGGTTTACACATTTCAAAATATCTTTGACTAATTTTAATTTGAGGATACGTATGCATAAATTTTTACAAAGAATTGTGTCTGAGTTGAATCCAAAAAATATTTTTGGATGTGGAACATGAATTTGACTACCAATCCTCCTTCTTACATCTCTTTGATTAGGAGATACCCATGTATTATTCTTCCAAAAATCTTCAATCAAGGATTTCAAAGCTTCAACAATTGCTTTATCTTTTCGTGGTAGTCTACCAAAAAATGCCCATAACTCATTGCTATTTGGATCTTCCACTCTTTGATGCCTTCCTAGAGCTCTCATTAGAGACTTTCTACTTATTTTTCAATATTTTTCTTGTCTTTCTAATGAGTCAAGATTTCTTCATTTGAGTGCTTACTATCATTGATGTAAGTACATGTTGTGTGACATTACTATCTTTCATGCGTGATGTAGAACCCACACTCTCATATGCAATCATTAGATTCTTTACAATAGATTTTTTCACTTGACTTGTCTATCATTCTTAGCCCAAGAATCTTCATGATGGGCCTAAATTTTAGATTTCTCATCATTTCAACAAATAGTTGACATCTTCCTGTCATGTTTAAATTCTAAAAAAATGATCTCCAAATATGATTAACATTTCTTTGACAAGTACGCTTGGGAATCTTGTCAGGCATTGCTTGCAAAATGTTAGTATCAATATCAATCAAATATTTTAGTTTTATATATTTAATAATTCTAGGAGAATCAAAAACATTATGTGTGAATTGTGTACCATCTTGAGTGCCTTCAACATGAGACGATGTTGTGCCCCACACCTTCAGAAGTAGACAATGATGTGCCTTCAACATGATAGAAGAGTGTGCCCACACCTTTGGAAGTAGACAATGGGTGTGCCTTCAACTTGATACATTGGTGTGCCTCCACCTTCGGAAGTAGACAATGGTGTGCCTTCAACATGAAACATTGGTATGCCTCCACCTTTGGAAGTAGACAATGGGTGTGCCTTCAACATGAAACATTGGTGTGCCTCGAACATTGGATGATGATGTCTCTTGAACTTGGGAAACTCGTAGATGATGTCCCCACATCTTCATAATTCAATTGTCTCATTGCATGCAAGTTTCTCATTCGTTGTCTTTTTTATTCAAATTCCAATTCTCTCTTACTTTGTATTGATGTTTCATGTTCCTCATCCAAAGGAAAATCTTCTTCTATAGTATCTAACTTTTTTTGTTCATGAAGTTGTCTCATTCTTTCCCTTTTCTTCTCTTTGTCTCTTTCATGCTCTTCTGGTGTTAAATTCTTTGCTTGTATCCTTGGCATGATGATGATTTCGACATATCAATTGATTACAATTTTAAAAATATAATATAAATGTAAACCAATAAGTCAAATTATAATGTAAACCTCTTACAATATGACAAATTATAATATAAATTTATTACACTTATATCAAATTATGTATCAAGAACAACTCTATATCATACAAATTATAAACCAAAAACACTATTAAACATTTGACATGTAAAAAATAAAAAACATACCTCAATCTCTTTTTGTCTTTTTTATTCCAATAATTGACTTTCACAATGGTGCAAAAGCAAAAATTTGTCACTATGGTGCAAAATGATGTTGATTTGTCAATATCAACACCATGAAAAGTGAAAGCTTGTTGGAGAAAATGTAGAATTTAGATAGCATAACAAAAAGTGGGCCTCTTTCATGAGATCCTTGCCAAATCAGGACTGTTTCTTTGAATTTTACATACTGTGAGTGCGCTATAGGGCATGTGGACC